>JAJMHP010000105.1:0-41811 GCA_030583235.1 Metschnikowia lunata
TTATGAAATTGGCCATATCCCGAGCCTGATAATGCTGGGGAGGCACTCCAATAGACTCAAGGTACATAAACCACTTGGCGAGTGTACTCTCTTCATGGACATTTAATTTTTGTCTTTTTTGGCGTTCTTCTGCCACGGTTTGTCGTCCATGATACCGACTTCTAAGCGTTGTCGGCGCGACACCAAAACGGCGTGCTAAAGAAGCGAAGGAGAGGGTTGAATTTTTTTCTTCTCGACTAACGCTAATTTAATATACTCATCTTGGACTTCTCGCTCCTCTTTCGGTTTTTGACGGGAATTTGACATTGCTATCGATGATCAAAGAGTTGTTGTTTATAAAAAAAACGCGTCGCGTCTTCGGCGAGCCGCTTAGGGGTGGCGCCGCTTAGGGGTGTTATACTGTACTGAAGGCCAGTGATGTTAGTGTGAGCGGGTTTTAGCGAATAAGTAATAATAATAAGTAATAATAATAATAATAATAATAATAATAATAATAATAATAATAATAATAATAATAATAATAATAATAATAATAATAATAATAATAATAATAATAATAATAATAATAATAATAATAATAATAATAATAATAATAATAATAATAATAATAATAATAATAACGGATTCAATCTTGATCACTAATGAATTAGCAATGATATTATCTGGGAATAAATCGAAATTATCGAAAATAGTTTGACTTGGTGTACTGACCTTGCTGACCGAAATCCATGCTAAAAAGGAGTACAAAATTACTAAATCTCGCAACAGTTCAGGGGTGTTGAAAGCAATGAATGACAGACAGTCATTTAGGATGGTATCCGTTAGTACGCTTTATATTGAAAAAGTGATGCTGTCGTAGGAAAAATTGATTAAGGCTGGTACCGGAGTTGGTTTTAGAGGTGGCATTCTCAGGAGCATACAAATTGTTGATGTTGTTTTGTCAAAGCGCACTGTCATCTTCCTTGGCGTGCCAACGATAGTATAATTTGCCGCTGTAGTTTTAAGTTGAGAAAGCTCGGCAACCTTCAAAATTTTACTATCGAGAGAAAACGGATTTTCGATAATACATATCAGGTTCTCAATCCAATCAAAGCACACGGAAGATACGGGTAAAGATCATCATACGCACATCCTTTCTCCTCCATAGTCGTCGAGTAATATTTTGTACAGTATACACTCCCACAAAGCATCCTCGGACTATTTGCATTAGTGATTCACTATTTTACTATCGCTATAATATAATAATAATATCAAGAAAAATAGAAAAAAAAAATGAAAACAAAAAGAAAAGGAAAAGTATTTCACAATTACTCTTCTTTCATTTAGTGCGGCTTCTCACCCTCAAAACTGTCCAACATGGCATAACTGCAGAACATAGTAAACACAGTGACGCCTTTGAGTGCTTCAAAATATAATTCGGGAAGTAGCAAGACCAGTTAAGAAACAAGGAGAGTCGGGATTAAGCTAGGAAAAGTTAAAGAAGAAAAAAAATCCTAAAGAATTCCAATCAGCTTTTCCAATGATCGAGTGCTAATGGAATTTTGATTAGTTATTACTTATTCCTTTGTGCAAAGCAGGTACCCAGTTCAGTCCTCACTAATAGGAAGATTTATTATCTGAAGACCGATTGACTATCAAATATTCATAAGGTGTGTTTCTCTCAATTGTAAAGTGATTGCAAATAAACCGAGTCACGTTAATCTTACTAAATATCGATTCGCAACCTTTTCTTATCGAAGCTGTTCCAGAAGCCAGGGGCCACACAATCATAATAAGAACACTGGAAAGAAAAAGAAGTGCCCAAACCCCCGATTCATCTACAAGACTAGGTGATAATATAAAACCTTTCCGGTTATTTCCTACATTTGCTCCTTTCCAGCCCCGCTAGTTCATTCCGACTTATCGCGACCCACCCCCTTGATTCCGACTTATCGCGACCCGCGACTTTTCCCTTCACTTCTTCCTCCGCTTTTTCCTCCGCTAATACCCGTGCAGGCTCATCGCATAACCATCACCTCCATTACCATACCATCAAACATCTACAAAACATAAAGAAACCTCCCACACCCACACCCAGAATGGGAAAAAAATTCGACAAGAAATCAGCAAAAACTTACAGTGTCGTTCACCGGCCGCACGACGATGCCCTCTATTTCGACAACGATGCGTCGCAGCACGTGCTCGTGGAAAAACCTCAAGGCCATAACCGGAAAAATAACAGGCCTCAACAACTGGCTTCTTCCAGCAAGGTGCTTGATGCTCGAGAGTTGGAACGGCGTCTTTCGCCGGAGGAGTTGGCCAGCATCCAAAAAAACGAAGGTCTAGCCGCCCAGTATGGAGTTTTTTTCGACGACTCCAAATACGACTACATGCAGCATTTGAGGCCCATTGGTGAAGCCAAAGACGGGGTTTTCATCGAAGCCGATGCGGAAAAAGCCCAGGAAAAGCCCAAAAGGAATAATAATATCGAGGATTTGTTCAAAGACGCTTTTGTCCTGGGCGCCAAGCGGCAAGTGGCGCCGGACGAACTCGAGAACATTCCTCGCGAACTCCAGGGCTTTAATCCGGACTTGGACCCCCGTTTGCGCGAGGTTTTGGAGGCGCTTGATGACGAGGCGTATGTGGAGAACGAGGCCGAGGGCGAAGACGATATTTTCGCCGACTTGTTGCAATCGGGCGTTGCGGAAGACGAGGGATATTCTGATTATGACGATGATGGTGAATATGATGAGTGGGACATGGACAACCATTCGGACGAGTTTGGTGCGTATGATCTGGACTACCAGGGCGAAGAAATCGAGCTTGAGAACCCGTATGGTGCCGAAGACGCCCCAGTGGATTTATCAGATATGCCCGACTTGGCAGTTCCAGCCAAAATCGACAAGGCGTGGGAAAAAGACTTCCGCCGGTTCAAAAAACTGCAAAAAAATAAGACAAACGACTGGGACTCTGACAACGAGTTCGACGACGAGGAAGATGGTGATTTCGATGCATCTCTCCAAAGACAAGCCGACCATGATAAAGACACTGTTCCGGAGCTCCCGAATATCGGCGGAAAGCGGAAACCGAAAACAAAACTTCGCAAGAAAATGGGCGCCATGACCGACACTTCGTCGTTTTCTATGTCGTCCAGTGCCCTCTTCCGGACAGAGGGACTTACTCTTTTGGACGATAGATTCGAACAGATGGCCAAAAAGTATGACCAGGATGAACTGCCGCCAACAGACAAACCCTCTTTCAATATGCACGACGAAAGACAAGATCTCGAAGGCATGCTTGACGAGTTCTTGGATAATTATGAGCTCGGATCGGGTGGCCGCAAGCTCGTGAAGAAGGACGAACGGATTGAAGCTTTGAGGGCGGCTGCGGACTCCGTTTCGAGGGGCAAGGCTGCCCAGCGGCGTAAGAAGGAGCAGAGTAAAGTGTCGTTAGAGGGCTTGGGGTCGTCGTTTGGGAAAATGGCGATATGAAATGGCGATATGAAAATGAGTAGGGGCTTTCTTAAGAAAGGGGATTTGGGTTGAGGTGGGAAATATTTTAAGCGTGTGTTCTTTTTTTTTTTTGATTTGCTTTTTTCTAGCTTTGGGGAAGCTTAGGATAATACATGTATGGGTGTTGTGATTTGAAATTTGACGATCTAGGGTCTGGCTTTGGGCTTTGGGTTGATCAATGTGCAGTGGTGAGAGTTCTTTTTTTCGACTCGCTTATTTCTGAAGGCATGGTATCCCGAAACCTGCTTTTTTTTTTTTTTTTTTTTTTTTTTTGGAATCGCTAAACTTGGAAGTAGTCAGATTTTAGTGTTTTGAAACTTCTTCATTTCAAAAGTCGCTGATTCTTACTTGAATAATACTAATTGGCCTCTTGGGCTGGGAGGTGTATCGGCAGTAAAGACAATGGCACTGTTTTGTAAACTCGATTAATATGTGGATACTTAACAACCAGGCTGAAACTTTAGTGCAAAGACAAGGTTAGCACAAGTCAAAGGATAGAAACGAACTGATTAATGGTAATGGTTAGTAGGTGTGGATTAGATGAGATGTAACTGGTGAGATTTGGGCGAGAAGATTTGAGATATCATTGGCTTTTAGAAAAAGTTAAAGAAAGGAAAGGGCTTGCTTTTTTTTTGAACTTTTATAAATATATTGCATCATGGAGCGTGGAATGGTTCTTGTCGATTTGAGATCGTGTGTCTGCCTTTTTGTTTATTTATGGCCTTGCCCTGTGTCTTGCGAGTGCCGGTGGCTGCGAAAATGCTACATTTATATATCGGTGCGACTGTGAATTGCTCCGTGCCAGAAGCAGGGTATTGAATTAATTTGAATTACATTAGTTAGAAGTTAGGTGAAGAAAAGTCCCGTAAGAGATTATAAGTGATGTTAAGTATCAGAATGGTCATAAAAATATCAAAAGACTTCTTTTTTTTTTCCATTTTTGATATTTTTCCACTCGGGTCCGCTAGTTCTGTTTGTACTTTCAAAATCATTGGGCGGTTTTTTCATTGTTAAGTTACTGAAAAAGAAGCATCCTTGAATCAACAATATTTTATTCGTCTAAGTACACCACCTTTCTGGAAATGTGCCATACTTTATTGTTGAGTCCCCTTGAAAACAACAAGCTATAACTAGGGTATGCATTCACTTCTGTTGATGCCAATTGCCTTTACTCTCTCTTCTGTTTTTTTTTTTAAGTGGCCGTTTGCTCGAGGTCTCACAATTGGGTCTTCCAATCCCCCAGCTCCCATTTAACCGTACGATGTCAGACGTGGATAAATAGAAAAGCCACCGAACAATGCTTCACCAAAACTCCTAGACTACTTCCGAAACTACTCTGTATTTCGAAGCAAACTTAATGTTTCTCTATCCTTTAGTGGGTGTTGAAGGTCTCGTTACATTCCTCGTTTTCAAAACTCTTTTTAATAAGTTTGGGGTGGCATGTGGGGCTCATTACTTTTTGGGTGTAAATCGCAACGATTGAATCGAGTATTAGTCGTTGAAAACGTTAAACAAAAGAGTTTTTTGTTAAACGTGCCCTAGCGTTTTGAAATACATCCTCATAGTTTGAACAATTCCGGGTAAAGGATCAACTCGATAAAGTTACTATCATGTGGAACAGTTAGGAGAGTTTAGTTGTATATTTTAATTAACTTTGTCAGCAAAACAAAATTACAAACCCCATGTTTGCAAGTCAAGGGACGGGCTTAATCTTCGGAGTGTTATAGAAAGAAAAGTAGCATTTTAATGCGACGTTGGGCTGATAATAAACTAATTGTAAAAAGACCTGGTTGTGTGCTGGCATCAGCAAAGCGATGGTTCTCATTTGAGTCAGGTTTATAGTTTCAAAATCCCCCTTATTACGAGAGATCATATTTCCGTCAAATCTTTTGTATGTGCATTTGGAAAGAGAGAAATACTCCAAACTCGAAAAGAGCATCGCAAAGCGGTGAGGTCATTATGGGTAGATGCGGACTGAAAGCCGCAAGTAATTTACTTCAGAACTAATTTAGCCAAGATAATTCGCCGATAGATAGTTCCCCGATAGAGCAATGGACATATAAGTATATCATCATTATGTTGCTAAAAAAGAGAAAGAAAAAGAAAAAGAAAACAAAAACTACTCATACAAAGTCATCACTAGCCAACCTCGGAATACTTCTTTCCGTTTAATTATGACAACGAAAGTATCCAAAAGACGCTCACACTGCCTCTTATTCTGGGTACATATTCGAATCCTTTACCCGATACTCCCGGAATGTATTCCTTGACAATTTAACTCATCGGTTCAAATAGATTGAGGTGGAGAAGTAAGAAAATAAGGTATCATAGAACTTGCCTACAAGTACGAAGTACTCTGTGAACAAAACAGCTCCATAAAATGAGCCTAGCTGTATACAACATTATCTTGAAGTGAAGATAGTACAGTGCTAGAATCTTTAATATCCGAAACCTTTAAGCAAGAAGAAGTCTCGATGATATAGATCCTGGAATTGAAACATGCTATTTTTATGAACCATCTTTTTCAAACACTACCCTGTATCACTTGCTCGGTATTCCACTTTCGCACCTGGCCTGGGGTCCCCTCACTGAACACGCCAAGAATCGCACTGCACTCCCTCGTAACTCCTGTTAAGTCGTAGTCACCATCCTCGCGTCTGCAGACTCTTGAACAAATGCAAAATACGAAACCCAAGGGAAGACACAGTAAAAAATAGGAAGAGAAGATAACTATAATAAAAAGCCCGAAAGTAATGAAAATAATCATTGTCAAATATCAAGGTTACCACTGCCATTTCCCTACCAAATTCCCTTCCAATTCCCTTCCATTTCCCTTCCATTTTCCTACCATTTTCCTACCATTTTCCTACCATTCTCCTACCATTTCCCTTCCATTTCCCTTCCATTTCCCTACCAATTCCCTACCAATTCCCTACCATTTCCCTACCATTTCCCTACCAATTCCCTTCCAATTCCCTACCAAATTCCCTTCCATTTCCCTACCATTTTCCTACCATTTTCCTACCATTCTCCTACCATTCTCCTACCATTTCCCTACCATTTCCCTTCCCCCGCTCACCAGCGTTCCCAATTTTCACTCATCTATTTCTTCTTTGTTTGCGGAAACACTTGGAATACTTTTAGACTACCACTATCGCTATCGAGTAAACTGACGAGCTTATTCAAAAAAAGTGCCAGACTTCCTTCCCCTTCTCATGTTTTTCGTCAGTCCTATTCCTTTAACCAATGACTCTTTTTCTTGGGCCCGAGCTCAATCTTCTGTTGAAAGCTAAAACACCAAACACTATTTCCCAATTTGGCTGCGGAACTGGTCAAAGCTTATCTAGAAATCCCCTCTGCTCTATTGAGTTGATAGGGGCCTAACAGGCGATGTAATTAGCAGAGTACTATTACTCCGCCCTTTTCAATAAGCTCCTTGGCCGGTACTACGCCCGGAGACAGTCCGAATCGTCGCTGTACCTGTCGGAAATTTTGGTAGTCTTATCGGCCATAGAAATGCGCAAATACTCATTTTGCCTTGGAGCCCAATCAAAGAAACTTTTAAGAGACTTGGTTTGCTCCGTAAAGGCATTGTTCTTGGTAATTCCAAAATCCGTCACTTTTGCTCAGAACGAATGATCGAGTTACATGAAGAAACGTCTGACTCTATCGAAAATTACATTCGTGAAATCAAATAACCTAAAAGTTATATTTCTAAGAATACCGGCCCCTCACCCGATCCTCCCATTCTACAATCTGGTGCTACAAAGTCGTGCGCACACCGCATTTCCAACACTGTTGGCGCTTGGCACCCGCGACTACTTTCATCACCCAAAGGGAGCACTCAGCGTCTAGCCAACATTTTTCGGCCGCCGCAATTCCGCCAAAATACACGTTTTCCGACTGTTTCGGCGTACATTTCGCGTCTCTGCATCGCTTCTTGTCCTTGCGCTCGTTTTCGCTGGCATTTTCTGGGTAAAATCGCGTTTTCTTTCCCCAACACATCCGCAAGTCGCCATGTCTGTTCCTTCGATCGCTCGGGTTTATCCCTACGTGCTACAGAACAAGCCCCAGGCATTCTGGGACTATGACAACATCAATATCAGCTGGAACTCGCAAGAAAAATACGAGGTTGTGAAAAAACTCGGCCGTGGCAAGTATTCTGAGGTATTTCTAGGAATTGATCTCACCAGCGGCGACAAATGCGTGATCAAGGTGTTGAAACCGGTCAAACGGAAGAAAATCAAGCGAGAAATTTCGATTTTGAAAAATCTCAGCGGTGGCCCCAATATCGTAGGGTTACTAGACGTCGTGCGGGAACCACAACTGAAGACCCCGGGGCTTATTTTTGAACATGTGGACAACGTGGATTTCCGGGTCATGTACCCGAAACTCTCCGATTACGACATCCGGTTTTACATGTACGAGCTCTTGAAGGCGTTGGATTATTCTCACTCCATGGGTATCATGCACCGGGACGTGAAACCACACAATGTTATGATCGATCATGACCAAAAAAAATTGCGGCTTATTGACTGGGGTTTGGCCGAATATTACCATCCAGGGACAGAATACAATGTGCGAGTGGCGTCACGGTATTTTAAGGGGCCGGAGTTGCTTGTGGATTTTCGTTATTACGACTATTCACTAGACATGTGGTCTTTTGGGTGCATGCTTGCGTCAATAGTGTTCAAAAAGGAGCCGTTTTTCCACGGCAAGTCCAACACTGACCAGCTTGTACAGATTGTGCGTGTTTTGGGCTCGGAGGATCTTCATGAGTATTTGGCCACGTACAGTCTTACGCTCAGTGACGAATATGAGGACTTGGGCTACTATACCCGTCGTCCATGGAAGCGTTTTATCAACGATAAAAACGCCGACTTGGTGTCCGATGAATTTCTTGATTTCATCGATAATATCTTGAAGTACGACCACCAGAAGCGGCTTACGGCGCAAGAGGCCATGGACCATCCATATTTTGACCCTGTGAGGAATGCTTCCTGAATTGTATTTGGCCTGGTCTCATCTATGGCTGGATCTGTATTGCTATGAAGTTGTTTGCTCGTTCATTAACTCTGAGTGTTTGGAAAATGGTGGTGCTCGTTTGTTTTTGAGGAAAAAGAAAAAAAAAGAAGGTTTAAAAGACGCGATTCCGTTCTCAAGTGTTTCGTTTCAGGTGTTTCGTTTACACTTGGTGCGAGGGTGGTGTTCGGAGCTAACATAGAGGGATCTTGAGCTGTTAGAGGATTTTAAGTCTTTTGAGTTTTAATCTTTTGTGATGCAGAAGACAAGAGAAATGGGTTTTCTCGTTCTCGGGGAAATCTAAAGTTTCTCTGTTTTCGCTCGCTTGAACTATCAAGAGGCCAATGCTAATACTCATCCCTGATCCAAGAATGTTGACATATTTAATGACGACTATTCGGTCCAGATCTTGTTGGCCTTCAGAGCGTTCATTTAGAAAGCCCATTTTTCAGTAAAGCCAAGAAATTTTGTCTGGCTCATCTTGATCTGAGGGAGCATTAATATGTGGTCGCTACAGTCAATGCTAACCTACGTTTATGCTCCAATCACCGAACATAATATTTTGTCGCCTTCTTTCATTGAATCTGGTATTTAGCGTTAGCATGTGCTGATGTCAGTGTACTATTCTAGGAAGTAGTTGAAGTACACAGCTTATGGTGTAAAATTAATATCTCATATCATTACAAGACAATAAAGGGACGTGTTAAAAGAAAAGCAATAAAGCAGGGAATGACATTCAAAAGGTTTTATGTTTATGCGGCTAGGAACGTCTTCAACATCAACTTTCGTGATACATTGTCCATACAGTAAAACCCAAAACGGGCTAATTTATTGCACGACAAAACTCCGGCTTAACGGGAAACGAGAGTTTTTCTGTACATCAGGAAAACGTTATCGTATTTCCTGCCGAAATTCTTGTACTTCGTTTTGTGCCAACACTTCAATTGCAAATATCTAAATTAGTGAATAGATTTGCTTGATTCATATAGCTCTCTTTCTATGTCTCATGGCTGTCCTCGTTTGTTCGTCAAACGCTTTGACTTTAATACAAGTATGTCTTAGTGGCATTCAAATCTCTCATCATTATATCATGGCTCATTTCGTTTTTCCTAACAGCAACCGCATCCAATAAATGATAAATTTCCTCGTCCAAATCGGTATTTTTTTTTTTTTTTTTTTTTTGTTTTCTGTTGTTTCTTTAAAAAAAAAATGCTTGGGGATTCTTTCACAGTAACCAACCCATCTAAATACAGAGATTTAGTGCTTACGTTCTCGCCCTTCATTTTTCCAGACCTCAGAATACAGTACTAGCTTTTTTCCAGCTTTTTACGAAAGATAGCTGTAATTGCTTCGTTGACTTCATTGACTTCGTTGACTTCGTTGACTTCATCGCTAAGCTTTAACTTATACGAAAACCTTTTTTAGTTTATTTCTGTTCTCAGCAAGCTGAAGTAATGCGAGAGGGCAAGCTAACATCGTGATTGACCTTTCATTAAATCTGATGCAGAAACATGATGTGAACTTGTGAAGAGCAGGGCATGATTCTTTTGTATGACTTTAAATCGACTTGCAACATCAAAAGTGTTATATATCAAAAGAAAAAACCTTTATCGAACGGAAATACCGAAAAATTGCCGGCCAATAAAAGCGCCCCGAAAATTATCAGTAAATTGTTGTTCGTTAAAACTTCTAACCTCAAGTGCGAACATCTTGCTTCCTCGCAGCGCATGGAATTAAGTAAACTCAAAACCAAATAGACATGCCCCTTATCTTTACATCATGAACGTCCAATGACTAGAGAACGATCCGGTTCATTCATACCTGTTTTCCTAAAAAGAGCAACGTTTTTTTTTTTTTTTTTCTTGTGAAAATCAATGGCTTTTTTTTGCCGCTTTTAACACATTGAATGCTTTTTTTTTTGTCACCTGCCAGTCATTTTTATTTAAATTCAGAAAGCTATCGGAAAGCTCTTTGCCAACAAACCAAACCGGGGAACCAACAAACAAATTTATCAAACGAGATGTTTACAAAAGTAGAGGTTCTTGAAACAAAAATGCAAATGAAAATCCAAAAATTATGTTGTCCTTGTTTCTCATCACTTAAGCGCCAGTGGTTGCATGCCCCTGAATTGGGTGTCCCTGAAGTTAACCGTCCCAGCTTCCATCCAGTTTCTATCGCGTTCCATTTCATTTTTTGCGCGCACAGAATCCTGACAACTGGGGCCGGCATGGGTCGTATAAGTACGCCAGGTGAGCACCGAGTCGCACGCCAATTTCTTTTGGCATTAAGAACGGCTGCAACTAAACAGCAAAAAGGTTTAAGCCAGGCTTTAGCTGAAAATAGTGGCGACGAAGAAAAGAAAAAAAAAAAGATCTGAACTAAACTTTTTGTCATTAACTTTTAGACGTATTCCTGAAAAAAAATGAGCAAGGTATTTTTTGACCTCACTGCTGGCGGGAAGCCAAAAGGAAGGGTTGTTTTTAAGCTCTACGATGATGTTGTGCCAAAAACTGCTGACAACTTCAGAGCCTTGTGCACGGGTGAAAAGGGAGTTTCTGCAGAAAGTGGCAAGCCGCTTCACTACAAGGGCAGTATTTTCCACCGTGTCATCAAGGACTTCATGTGCCAAGGTGGAGACTTTACTCATGGTACAGGTGTAGGCGGGGAGTCCATTTATGGAAACAAGTTCGAGGATGAGAACTTCAAGTTAATCCATGACAAGCCATTTTTGCTTTCCATGGCCAACGCTGGTCCAAACACAAACGGGTCGCAGTTTTTCATCACCACTGTGCCCACACCACACTTGAATGGGAAGCACGTTGTTTTTGGAGAGGTGATCCAAGGAAAATCGATTGTTCGACAGCTCGAGAGATGCGAGAAAGGTGAAGGAGACAGGCCAAAAGAAGATTGGGTGATTGTCGATTGCGGAGAACTTCCATCTGACTATGTTCCTGAAACTTCTGTGGCTGATGATGGTACTGGTGACATTTATGAGGCTGTTCTTGCCGATAACGACAATATCGACCAGTCCAAGCCTGAATCTGTGCTTGAAGCGGCCAGATTCTTGAAGGAATTGGGAACAAAGCTCTTGAAAGAGGGTAAGTTGGAGAAGTCACTCGAAAAATACATGAAAGGCTCAGAGTTCTTGAATGATTATACACCTGAGTCCTTGAGTGACGAGCTCACGCAGGAGAAAGTCTCTTTGAGCGTGTCTTTGCTTTTGAACGCATCTTTGGTTGCGTTGAAGTTGAAAGATGGTAAAAAGGCCGTGCGTGCTTCCGAAGATGCACTTGCGTTCCCGGAAATCGACGACCAAACGACGGCAAAAGCTTGGTACAGAAAAGGTTCCGGCTACCTCCTTTTGAAAGATGAGGATAATGCGGAAGCTGCATTCAAGGAGGCTCTCAAGCGTTCCTCCAATGATGCAGCAGTGTTGAAAGGCCTTAGGGATGTCAAGCAGTTGGCCCAAGCCCGTACAGCGAAGCAGAAGAAGGCCATGGCCAAGTTTTTTGGGTAAGCATTGATAATCAGTGAAGGGTATGCACTTTAAGGGAAAGAGCATGAAATTGATTGGGGGAAGATTCCTCTTTTTCCTTAGAGCAACATGAGGCGACATGGAGTGACATGGAACAGGATAAGGTGTGGGGTGCTTTTCTCCCTATCGAGCGAATCGGATGGCTGATTGATGTCGAAATTCTTGGGATTTGCGATACCTGGTGATTTCTCCAAACTAGGAGTTGTCTTCGTGTCCATACTACCAGCAAGTATTTCTGTGAAGCATGCAAGGGTTGGGTGAAAGCTTGTTTGAAAGCTTCTCTGAAAGCTTCTCTGAAAGGCTCTCTGACAGGCTCTCTGAGAGGCTCTCCGACAGGCTCTCTGACAGACTCTCTGACAGGCTCTCTGACAGGCTCTCTGAAAGCTTTATCACAACGATCCAGTCAAACCCCGATCGATGGCTGCCTCATTGGATCGCAAAGCTTCACTAACTTGCTCAAAAATGCTCCCAAAATTCACACGCCTCAAATCAAAGGTTACTTTCAGGAATTCTTTCTGTTAGTCGTTTACAAAAATCTCGATTAAATAGTCTAGCGGTCCCTGGTAGAATATCGAGATGTGTATTTATTTGCGTATGTTTTCGGTGAAATCCCAGCGTAAATTCAGATCCTTTTTCCCCTCGAAAGCTCAGCTCAGCTTTTAACGATAATATTCCCGTGACTCACTATACACGGACTCGTGCCGGTTCCGCGCCGATAATTTCCCCACGTTTCGCGCGGTCTTACTGATAACGGGTGATATATAAAGCACGCGCCCCGCCGATCTAAAGTTGTCGAAAAAGATTTGAAAAACACTAAAAAGTCTTTCACATACAGGAAGATCAGATTTAGTTTATTGGTTATGGGATTCCGCATCGCAATAGACGTACGTTACTCGCACGAAGAGACAACGTGTTCCCCCAAATTTTGAAAATCCCAAAAACTTCAGAAACTTGCTCGTCATACTAACTGGGTCTAGAGAGGAGGTACGTTCACGGATTGTGTCGGAAATCCCGGCAGCGGAAAACAGGAAGATGATGTGGTTTTGAAGTTGCTTTCCGTCGACCCGGGCAATTACCCTGACGCTCCGCTAGAAGGAATCCGACGTCTTCTTGAGAAAATGACAGGAAAAGAAAATCCGCGTGGCCAGCCGTTGGATACTTCCAACATTGAGTATCTTCGCATGGGTACGACCGTTGCCACAAACGCATTGCTTGAAAGAAAGGGAGAAAAATGCGCCTTGGTGACCACCAAAGGTTTCAAGGATGTATTGGAAATCGGCAACCAGAGCAGACCACACATTTTTGATCTCTCAATCGCCAAGCCGGAAGTATTATACGACACCGTTATTGAGATTGATGAGAGAGTGACTCTTGAAGATTTTGTGGAGGACCCCGAACACCGCGTGTCGCGGGAAAACGGGGCTGAGCTTGTGCGGGGGCTTTCGCTGGAGATTGTGCACATCTTGAAGAAACCCGACACGGACCGCGTTCGTGCATCGCTTCAGGCGGTGTACAATCAAGGTATACGGTCTGTGGGCGTGTGCTTGATGCATGCATACACTTACCCAGACCATGAGCGTATTGTGGGTGAAATTGCTCGGGATATTGGCTTTACGCACATTTCGCTCTCCAGCAGCTTAAGTCCGATGATCAAGTTTGTTGCACGCGCCAACTCTTCGATTGTCGATGCATATTTGACCCCGGAAATAAAAAAGTACTTGTCCAGTTTTGAAGCAGGCTTGCTGCACGGGTACAGGAGCGACACCAATGCACGCGGGGTAAGGTGCCACTTCATGCAATCTGACGGAGGCCTCGTGGACGCAAATGCGTTTTCGGGGCTTAGAGCGATTCTTTCTGGTCCGGCAGGAGGTGTGGTTGGATACTCTGCAACTTGCTACAACCCCAAAAATGAAATTCCATTGATTGGCTTTGATATGGGCGGCACCTCCACTGATGTTTCGCGATACGGCGAGGGGAAATTCTACCACGTTTTTGAAACCGTCACTGCTGGAGTCACGGTTCAAAGCCCACAGCTCGATATCAACACGGTTGCTGCTGGTGGAGGCTCGATTCTTACATATAAGAATGGGATGTTCCATGTGGGGCCTGAGTCTGCCGCCTCTGAGCCTGGTCCTGCCTGTTATAGGAAGGGAGGACCACTCACTGTGACTGACGCCAATTTGTTTTTGGGGCGGCTTCTTCCCGAGTACTTTCCGCGGATATTTGGTCCAAATGAGGACCAAAGTCTCGATTTGGAGGCGTCGGCAGCGAAATTCGACGCCTTAACCAAAGAGATCAATGCCGCCAACCCGGAAATTCCCGCCATGACCCCACAAGAGGTTGCATACGGGTTTATTAAGGTGGCTAACGAGACCATGGCCCGGCCAATCCGGCAGTTGGCGGAGGCCAAGGGTCACGTGACTTCGGCCCACCGCCTTGTTTCGTTTGGCGGGGCCGGCGGCCAGCATGCGGTTGCCATAGCCGAATCTTTGGGAATCCAAACCGTTTTAATCCATCGGTACTCGTCGGTTTTGTCTGCCTATGGCATGGCATTGGCTGACGTGGTGGAGGATGTGCAGGAGCCATGTTCTGTGGTTTTGAGCGACGCCAACAGACCCGAGTTGGCCCGAAGATTGGATTTGCTCAAGAAACAGGCGGCTGCAACGTTGCAGAAACAGGAGTTTGCGGCCGACGCCATTGTTTTCGAGGAATACCTCAATCTCCGGTTTGAAGGAACCGAGGCCGGAATTATGGTTCCTAAAACGGACGGCCAGTGGGATTTCAAGGACACTTTTATCAAGATGCACAAACGTGAGTTTGGTTTTGTGTTTGACAAGGAGATTCTTGTTGATGACGTACGGGTCCGTGCTATTGGAAAACTGGCACGTTCTTCGGACGATTACGTGGACGATCAGATCGAGCGGTTGCAAAAGACGCCCGGCGGGATTTCTAGCGTGAGTGTCACGTGTGCCCAGTTCACAAAACCGGTGTTTTTTGAAGGTTCTGAACTTGAGTCGCCCGTCTATAGGCTTGAGGATTTGGCGCTAGGTGATAAGGTGACCGGGCCAGCGATTATTGCCGACGGAACTCAAACAAACGTAATTCCGCCAGGCGCCGCAGCCTTGGTGTTGAAGAGTCACGTGGTGGTGACCTTGCACGGTAAGGGAACGGAAAATGACAAGGACAGTGAAACAAACGCCCTGAATTCCAATTCCTCGGAGTTGGAGCCGGTGGATCCGGTTCTTCTTTCCATTTTCGGCCACCGGTTCATGGATATTGCCGAGCAGATGGGCACGTCGCTCCAAAAAACATCTGTTTCCGTCAACGTCAAGGAACGGCTCGATTTTTCATGTGCTTTATTCGATGCAAACGGTAATCTCGTTGCCAATGCCCCTCACGTGCCGGTTCATCTCGGGTCGATGTCCACGTGTATCAAATTCCAGGCGAACCATTGGGAAGGCAAACTTCAACCTGGAGACGTTATTGTGAGTAACCATCCTATGGCAGGCGGCACCCATTTGCCCGATATCACCGTGATTTCCCCGGCCTTCAAGGATAAAGAAATCATCTTTTACGTGGCGTCACGTGCCCACCACTCGGATATTGGCGGCCTCTTGCCCGGATCGATGCCCCCAAGCTCGAAGCTCTTGGAGCAGGAAGGAGCGGCGATTTTTTCCGAGTTGCTCGTCAAAAAAGGCGAATTCCAGGAGGAAAAAATGGTGGAGTTGTTGCTCAAAAGGCCGGCTCGGGTTCAGGGATGTTCAGGCACACGCAGACTCAGTGATAATATCAGTGACATGAAGGCACAGATTGCCGCCAATCAAAAAGGTATCCAGCTTATCGACAAGTTGGTGCAGGAATTTGGCTTGCCCACTATTTCCAAGTACATGGGAGCGATCCAGGACAATGCCGCCGATACCGTGGCTCGCATGTTGAAGAGAGTCATGGGCAAAGCAGGCCGTCTGTTGCAGTGTGTTGACTATATGGACGACGGGTCAAAAATCTGCTTAAAAGTGCTGGAGGACGCCGACGGAAAGGTTTTATTTGACTTTTCCGGCACTGGGATGCAAGCGTATGCCAACAGCAATGCGCCCGTGGCCATCACTCACTCGGCCATCATCTACTGTTTGCGGTGTCTTGTGGACGAAGCGATTCCGTTGAACCAAGGGTGTTTGAAGCCGATCCGGGTGAAAATCCCGCCGCTGTCGTTGCTTAATCCGGACGAAGGCTGTGCTGTTGTGGCCGGAAACGTGTGCACATCCCAGATCATCACAGGGGTCATTTTGAGTGCGTTCCAGGCGGCGGCGAACTCGCAATCTTGCTGCAACAACTTCACTTTTGGTGTTGGCGGCAACGACGAAACCGGAAAATATGTCCAGGGGTTTGGGTACTACGAGACTATTGCTGGCGGACACGGGGCAGGTCCTACATGGGATGGCGTGAATGGTGTTCACACGCACATGACCAACACCAGAATCACCGACGCCGAGGTGTTTGAAAAACGGTACCCTGTGCTTATTCGCGAGTTTAGTATCAGGGATGGTTCAGGGGGTAAAGGTGCACATTCTGGGGGATGTGGTGTGATTCGGGACGTGGAATTTCGTGTTCCCGTGACGGCTTCTATTCTATCTGAGCGAAGAGTGATTGCGCCACATGGTCTAAATGGCGGTGAAGACGGCAAAAGGGGCCAGAATATCTGGATCCGCCAGGTGAAAGATGAAGTTGGAAATGTGATTGGCACAAAGGAAGTGAATGTTGGGGGTAAAGCTACAGTAGCCGCCGAAGCAGGTGACCGGTTTGTGATCAAGACCCCTGGAGGAGGCGGGTACGGATATGAGGGTGGCGACGTTGGAAAAGAGAAAAAGGTGACCCAGAAGGGTCACGGAAGTTATGGGTTTGTGGGTACTGGCTCTGTTTCTATGAGGAGCAACGCCCAGCTTTCGAATTGAGCGGAAAACGGCGGAATAGGAAGAAGTGGAGGAGTTATCGAGATAAAAACTGCAACAGACGCTGAAAAGTGGAAAATATGGTTTCAAGTGTTGCATTATAGTAAAGGGGCATTTTACCAGCACCGCAGGCACTGAGATAACATTATAATAGAATAATGGCTAAAGTTGATATAGCCGACTAATGGGCTTTGACATCTTTTAACTACTATTTGTATTTACTTGATTTCTTAGCCCAGGCCAGTGTTTTTGTCGGTATACCTTTCAGGCTACCAGACTTAGCGAATGTGTGTTTCGATATTCTTGGACGTCTTTTGTTAATGTAACCCGATAGTCAACTCGAAAGGATCTTAAAGTTTATCGAGTATTCAACACAAGAGCTCGGAAATTCCAGCATGTTACAGCATGTGACGAACTTTTGATCGACCAAGAAACGGCTATTGAATTCCTTAACGAGGTCCATCGACTCTTCAGTCAGAAAAAGCAACGAATTTCAGTTTTACCAAGCATTCTCTTGACGTGGTACCGGCTCTCAGAGTTAATTCAGAAGAGTAGAGCATGTTAGGCTTGTTAATGTTTGATCAATTGTAATCTTTAGGAATGTTAGCTGGAACTAGCCTTCTGGGAGAGCAATAGGAATAAACGCAACTACTTAAGTGCTTTTACAAAGGGGCTATTCCTGACACTCTCAACTGATAAGCATGTCAACAGACTATGCGGGCGGGTGTCTTATAAGGGTAGGCTAACCTTCCCAAAAGATGGGCAAATCCAAGACATAGCGTATCAGCATCCGATGAGATGGACCTACAGAGGCATCTTAGTGATTGTGTTCATGGTGTATGTTAATTTTCAACAAATTCGGGAGCTGGGTCCCAGGAAAGAGTCATATCTGACGGAATTAGTCAAAAGATTGAAATTAGCGACTTCACGGGAACAAGTCTGCGTCCATATGAAAACAGAACATATGAAGAGAGAAATAATATACGATTGGCTCATTTACCGACTAAACTCGTTAAGATATTTGAAAGCGATGAATATATTTTAAAGTATCTTAAGGGGGTTGTTTATTGAATAGAAGAAACAAAAAAGTAAACATTGGGAACATTGGCCGGGACAAGCATCAACAGGCTTTCATTTCCAACTTACAAGCCGCTTTTTATAACTCATTAGCAAGTAGCATGTGTTGCCGGGTGGCTTCTTGAAGATCTCTGCAGAACTCATTTAGTAATAGGGTCAAAGGAGTTCCAACCGGTAGGTACTATAATGGTAGCTATGTAAAATACTTACTTCTTTAAGTCTAAGCTGTAGTGCAGCAGGCTTGGTTCAGATTTTGAATGAAGAATATGATGGGTGCATAGCTACTAGCAAGAGTATGATAGCACCGGTGCAAAGTATACTGTAGTCATGAATATCCTTGTGAAGTTACCAAGGCGTTATATAGTAAGAAATTGGTTATTAAAGGCGTACTATACATTGCAATATACATTATAGTATACATTATAGTATACATTATAATAAACATTGCAATATGAATTACAATATACATTGCAATCATATTACAATATACATTACAGTTTACATTATAATAAACAACACAATATACATTACAATATACATTGCAATATACATTACAGTTTACATTATATTAAACATTACAGTTTACATCATATTAAACATTGCAATATACATTACAATATACATTCCAGCTGTACCATTTACATGTTTTTTTATTCTTTCGACCTCGGTGTAAATGGCTTGACACTGTTCCAATATGATTGGTTCACAATCTCACCATTTAGCCGATTTTCACAAAGAAAACGAAATGCAAAATGGCGATGGTAAACCGAAAGAAGACATTAAACCAGTGTAGCACTGAGTTTGCAAATCATAACTCGTACCCCCCTAGTTTCTCCATTCCTCCTTCACCGAAAACAATGCAACACCACATTATTCCACACCTTCAAAAAACGAACTAAAACCCCTGTAGACTAACGGATCATTACGCGTTTGCTCGTTTTCATTCAAAATCTAGAACCCAAGTTAGTGACCCATAACACGTCCATTTGTGTCCTTTTCCCCACTTCACATCAAAACCTACTCCTACATCTCCTCCGTATAGTGACGCGTACCATCCAATTCATTGAGTCTGGCGGCAGCCTGTTCACTAGTCAAGTCTCGTTGAGACTCACCCAACATTTCAAACCCGACCAAAAACTTCTTCACCGTCGCCAGTCGAAGCAACGGCGGGTAGAAGTGCATATGGAACCACAGGGCCTTTTTTTCTTCGACAGAAGCGTCCAACGGCGCCTGATGAATCCCCATGGAATATGGAAACGACGTCTTGAACAAATTGTCGTATTTAGTAGTTAAAATCTTCACAACCTCCGCCAAATCGTCCTTGTGCTTTGTAGAGAACTCTTCGAGCGACGACAAGTGCTCCTTCGAAAGAACAAGCGTCTCAAAAGGCCATACCGCCCAAAACGGAACAACCACTATAAACGAGTCGTTTTCCGCCACAATTCTTTTACGCTCCGCTAGCTCAAGTGCCACGTAGTCGCCTAGCAAGTTGCTGTGGTTCTTAGAAGCGTATTTCTGCATATTTGTCAACTCGTGCCCGACTTCAGTGGGCACTACATCGAGACACCATGCCTGACCATGCGGATGAGGGTTTGAGCACCCCATGGCCAGGCCCTTGTTCTCGAAAATCTGCAAGTACCGAAAAGGCGCCTCGCCACGGGCCGCCTGGACCTTTGTCTCAATATAAAGCCTTTGCCACGTGTCCACAACGGCGGAAATCTCTTTTTTAGTCATGAGCGGAAGCGTCAATGCGTGGTTTGGGCTAAAACAAATGACAAAACACTTGCCTCGCACGCTGCTCACGGTAAATAGCTTCTTCTTTAAAGCTGCTACATCGCCGGGTTCCGAGTTCTCTTCCGAATACTCGGGCTGGTCAAGCTGCACTGCTGGAAAATCGTTGGCAAATACGTACGTCGCTTCGTAATTCGGGTTTGATTCGCCGCCACTAGCTCGCTTGTTTCTGGGGCATAAATAGCACGCCGGATCATAGGTGGGCGAATCATGCTTGACTACCGTCTCCTCAGCTCCTTGCCAAGGTCTCTTGGCTCTGTGGGGCGAACATAAAACGTAGTTATCCGTGAGAGGGTTGTACCGTCTGTGCGAGTGCTCGGAGAAACTAAACGAAGTCATCATGCAAGGCATGAAATGTGTGGAGGTAGACTGCTTCTGGCGGAAAAACAAGAAGAAAAAGAAAAGAAAGAGAATCTGTTTTCACGACTCTTATAACTGATGGTCCTAGAGCCTTTGAAGAAAGTATCTGGTTGCTCGCCGCTTCGGGTTTCAATTCGCCGTGCCAACTCCCAGACTGGGTTGTATACTCGCGATATATGTGACGTACCTGTCTATGAATTAGGCTCACGCTTAAATTTAAGCTTCGGTCTAGGTCTCGGTCTCGGTGCTGGTTATCCGGATAGCACGGGTGCGTGTAGTGTGATTTATTCGTGCAACGTACAACGTGCAACCGGAGTAAAAAAGAAAGTGTCTGGCTGTGTGGCCCTGTCTGCTGTGCGTCTCGTAACGGGCAGCCGACATCACGCACGCTGTAGTGCGCTTCCCCACACGCACCCCACGTTCCACGCGGCATCACGACATTACCGCACCCGACATCCGGCACCGGCATCTTCGTGACCACCGGACCCCGGATTAACTTGGGCCATGTCACGCTATTTGATGCACACGCTAAATGGCTCATATACAGTTTATCCCGAGGGATTGGTTGATCTCTAACTGTTTACTGTCATGCTATTGCTTGCTGACTAACCCATTGCCCCAGACCTGCCAAGATGACGGGTCTATCAGCCGACCTTCGTCCTCTGCACTTCATTGTCACCGGAGGCGCCGGTTTCATTGGCTCTCATATGGTGGACTTCCTTTTGACACACTACCCTACATGTGTAGTCACCTGTGTGGATAAACTATCATACGCCAGTGGATTTCTGCTTGGCAATTTGAAGAAGGCTCGCAAGCACGCAAACTTCCACTTCATCAAGCTCGATATATCCGAGTCGCCGGATGTCTTGACGTCTATTCTCGTACAAAATCGGGCTGACTTTGGCCATATTGCTGTATTTAATTTTGCCGCAGAGAGTTGTGTTGACCAGTCTTTTGCAGATCCGCTTTTTTTCACGAAAAATAACATTCTTGCCACCCAGAACCTTCTCGAGGCGTTTCGCCGTGTAAAAGACGAAGATCCGGCCCAATTTCGCAATTTCTCTTTGCTTCACGTTTCCACAGATGAGGTCTACGGAGAACAAGGAGCAAATGAACATGTCCCGGAAACTGCCAGTCTTCATCCATCCAATCCGTACGCCGCAACAAAGGCCGCATGTGACTTACTTGTTGAGGCGTATGTGAAGTCGTATAAGTTGCCGGTTTCAGTGGTCCGGGCAAACAATATTTATGGGCCCCGTCAGTATCCGGAGAAATTGGTTGCCGTCACTCTAAATTGTTTGAGACATGCCCATCCCAAAGATGGTCTCCGAGCCCGCCCCAAGATCCAGATTCATGGCGACGGTTCCAACAAGCGCAATTACTTACATGTGAGGGATTTTGTGCGTGCCGTCGAACTTGTCTGGCGCAAAAGGAGCGAGAACAACAGATTTGGCCAGATTTATAACGTCGGGTCGCACGACGAATGGGCCAATTTGGATTTGGTTAGGCATATTTGCCAGAAGTACATGAAAGAAGTACATCAGACTGAAATCACTGACTTCTCGGACTTTGTTGAATGTGGTAAGGATCGTCTCTATAATGATGCGAGATATAGCATAGATCTGAAGAAGATTATGGAGCTAGGCTGGCGTCCCGAAGTGTCTTTTGACGCTGGAATTCAAGAGCTTATTTGAGATATGAGGGGGAGATAATCTTCTGGTGGAGGGTTCTTCATGATCGTTCAGGCGAAGATTGAATTTAAAGAGGTTGAGTGAAATTGGCTCTCCGATAGTGGAGATTAAATAGTGCTATTTAAGAAGAGCACAGTTCAAGGAAACTGTGGGTGATAGACCATGGGCTTGTCTGAGAATTAGGGTTTGATCGAAGCTGGGAATCACAAGAAGATACTTCGATGGCTGATGTCAGAGTAAGAAAGCCAAAACTCTTGTCAGTTGTAGTTGAATTGATAGAGAGTTTGGTTCAACCAACGTAAGGACTCTAGAAGTAAGTTTAAAGGTGAAGTTTAATATAGGCTTTCTCGGTATCTGGTGAGATCTGATCGAAGCTTTTTGATACGCCACCTCGGGGTGACACTTAGTTAAGCGTATATTCAAAGTATTAAAACTACAAGCATGAAAAAAACACCAACTGAGAATTCTCGATTGTCCGTAACAGTGCAACACTATTTGACATAGTAACACATCTACAGTATCAAAGCCTTGGTAATTCTTCTCACATTCTCCACCAGAGAAAAACATCATTAACCTGCTTTTACGATTGCTAAAACCTATCCATCTTGTCTTGGTATCACACTTAACCTATAAACACCGTCCAATTTCTTCACGCAAACACATATTTAAACTTCGCGCCATACACTTCTCCCTTCTTCAATACCACCTGTTTTTCCCATTCAGGCACATTCACAGCATTTGTAAATCTACCTGGCTCGACACAAAAGCCACTACGAGCCTCTCGGCCCTGCACCTTAATCCCGTCTCCCGTGTAAAATTGGAAAGCCGGTTCCGTTGACAAAAAATCCATTTTGCGCCCGGAATCGTCATGTTTTGCCTCAAAAATCTTCTTAAGCTCACTGCCACGTGTGTCCAACACCCAGCCAGACTCTTTCACAACAAAACAATGGTCGAAAACGGCTGATTTGTCGAGTTTCTGGTTGGAAAGTACGTTTTCGTCAAATGTGCTAATACGGCCGGTGGGTAAATTTTCCTTATCGGCTTCCAAGTACCGTTTTGTCACTGATGTAACAACTGTTCCATTAATGGTAGGCGCTTCGCTCAATTTGAAGTACGAGTGGTTGGTCAAGTTAACAATGGTAGTGTTTTTTGAAGATTTCTCCGCCACTTCCGCCCGCAATTCCACCTCCACGTTTTCCTTTCCGACCGTGTACTTGACGAACGTCACCAAATCAGCGGGAAATCCGTTTTTTCCATTTACATCCACATACACAAACTCCAACGTCACGTCGGTATTTTTTCCCCCCACTTGCTTGACCACAGGACCCAAAAAGTACTGTTTATCGAGCCCCTTATTGCCGCCGTGCAAGCACAGGGTATTGTTTTCGTTTGTATCCACCTGGAAAGTCTCGCCACCAAGCTTGAACTGGCCGCCACGGATCCGGTTAGCGTACCGCCCGATGGTGGCACCAAAATACGGGTTTTCGCCACTCAAATACCCGTCGAGGTCGTCAAATCCTTGCACAAACTCGTGGTTGTGTTTCTGGATGCTTTGGATCAAAGCGCCGTAATTTGCGAACGCCACCAGGAAATCCAGGTCGGCAAACTTGACAGTGTGGAGTCGGCTCAGGTACCCCAAGGATTCAGGGGCATTTTTTGAGGCAAACAACCGCCACTGGTAGTTGTCAGAGCTGAACCCGTAGGGGTTTTCCGTGGTCCATCTCCAGAGATCCTTGCACGCCGTTTCGACCGACAAATCTGCCTGCCATTTCAACTCCTCATTCGCTCTTTTCGGGTTTGCCGTCAAATTTAACACGTCTCCAGCGCGCCTGCCCACCACTTCATACGGCAAATCACGGCCAATGACTTTGCAAAAGGCCCGGTACACTTCAAACACCGTCAGACCCTTTCCGGTACCCAAATTCCACTCTCTATAGAGGCCCTCGTGTGGGGGCAACTGACGGAGGTACTCCAAAGCCGAAAGATGCCCGCGTGCCAAATCCACTACGTGGATATAGTCACGGATTGGGGTGCCATCGGCACTGTCGTAGTCGTCGCCGAAAACAGACAATTTTTCACGTCTTCCGACGGCCACCTGGGCCAAATAAGGTAAAAGATTGTTAGGAATACCCAAAGGGTCCTCGCCAATGAGTCCTGAAGGATGGGCGCCGATCGGATTGAAGTACCGTAATACGGCAGCCCGCCAAGAAGCGTCTGCTTGATAGATGTCGGCAAGCATGTTTTCAATCATGAGCTTGGTGCGTCCGTAAGGATTAGTAGCACCCGTGGGGCAATGTTCCGGAATGGGAATCATGTCCTTGAAGCGCGTGGCGTCGCCATAAACGGTAGCAGAGGAGCTGAAGACAATGGTTTTGACGCCTGCCGCTTTCATTTCCTTGAGCAAGCTTAAAGTGCCCCGAACGTTGTTGTAGTAGTAGTCTAATGGAATCTGGGTCGATTCTCCCACGGCTTTCAACGCGGCAAAGTGAATCACCCCGACAATGTTGTACTGGCGGAACACCTGGGAAAGTGCCTCTCCATCGCCGATATCCACCTTGTGAAAAGGCACCTTCTGGCGCACAATGTACTCGATCCGAGCAACGGCATCGTAGCTTGAGTTGACCAAATTATCCACAATCACCACGTTGTAGCCGTTTTGGATGAGCTCAACAGTGGTGTGTGAGCCAATGTACCCGGCGCCGCCGGTCACGAGGATGTATTCTTTTGAAGCAGACATTTGGAGTAGTTTGCAGGTTTTAATCCATCGAAAGAAAGAGATATGCTTTACTGAAGTTATGTTTTGACGCTTCGGATAAATCGGTGCACCCCAAGCCGGCGTCGTGCTTAGCAACTCCAACCCCTGCACTCCGCACAGATTCTGACACACGGCACTGGGGCCATGCATGGATGGTGGCACTGGCCAGTCACCCCACAATGCGCACAACAGCGCGTGCACTACGGGCCTTATAAGCCTCGCTCGGACCGCCGAGGGCAAAAGCCAGCAACTATAGCTTATTCAGGGGGGAAAAAAAAAAGTGGCGAGTGGTGAATTTCTGCTGAGCACTCGGAACTACTATCTCAATATTCTATCATTCTCGGCCCACTGTAGTGCTTCCCGATTTTTCCCTGATTTTTTTGGTGATTCCTCGGCTCGCATCACTCTCTACCAAGCGCCAGTGCCACCGGAATCGGAAAAACTCTTAGCCCTGTGTGCACGCTCACCCCAGATAACCCCCGCGGGGATCCGAAGCGATGCACTCGCGAAACTTAACGGGTTATTTGTCCATGAGTGAACGCGACAATTAACCCGGCCCCCGGCTCACGCCGATCGCAGTGCCGTGCAGCCAACCTTAGCGTGCATGTACGCCGAGCATACTTCAGATAAAGAGACGTAAGTCCATTACTGTCTTTATCACTTCTACCATCATTCTTTCAGGAATCATCTGTCACCCCTTCAGTCCTTCATGACATTGGTACCCACAGTGCAAGACGTGAGTTTCTACTCCGACAAAGAAAAGCAACAACAGCGCTATGACGGAGTCAAGGCTAGTTTTTCCGAGAAATTTGGCCACTCCCCACACTTTTTTGCCAGGGCCCCCGGAAGAGTCAATTTGATTGGCGAACACATTGACTACTGCCATTTCTCCGTTTTGCCCATGGCCATCGAAGTGGACGTCATTGCAGCCGTTGCCACAAACTTCTCCAACAAAATCACTATTGCAAACACAAATCCTAAGTTCGAAGCGGTAGACATTCCGATCCCTGCTAAAACGTCGGAAATTCCCATCAACAAGGACTCGCCACTGTGGGCAGACTACTTCAAATGTGGGCTTATCGTGGCTCGCAAATATATGGTGGATACGGGCAAAGGAAACGCTGATTTACAAGGTTTTGATGCACTTTTTGATGGCACGGTTCCAACAGGAGGCGGACTTTCACTGTCGGCGGCGTTTTGCATTACAGCGACGTTGGCGGTGCTTCGGGCTAACGGAGTAGATCAAATTACCAAATCAGACTTGACGGAAATTACCGTTGTATGTGAACATTACGTTGGGCTAAGTAATGGGGGTATGGATCAAAGTGCCTCTATCAACGGTGAAGACCTGAAGGTATTGTTGATTTCATTCAAGCCCAAATTAAGCGCCGTCGCGTTCAAATTCCCCGAGACTCGTCCGGAAACGGTATTTTTGATTTCCAACTCGCTCGTTACTGCAAACAAGACGGAAACGGCACCTACAAACTACAATTTGCGTGTGGTTGAAGTAGCAATAGCCGCCGATATCGTCGCACATGAGTTTGGGTTGGATGTCGCCAAGGATTCCAATATTGGAACGGCGACATTGCGTGGGGTTTTTGATGCCTACTTCACTCAAAAGTTGGGAGAAGATCCATGGGACGGAACCGATATCGACGTTGGCATTTCGAGGCTTAGAACTATGCTACAGGTGGTGGAAAATCTCTACAGCAATGCGGAGAAGGACGGTATCTCGGTGGAGACTGCGGTGCAACGCACGGGTGCAGCGTCGCGCGTGAACTTTGACAAGACGTATTTGTCACACTTCCCAACAAAATTCAATAAACTCAACATCTACAGGAGAAGTCGCCATGTCTATAGCGACAGCATGCGTGTGTTGGAGACATTACGTGCCACGCGGGGCTTTTCGGGAGACTCGGAGAGCTTTTTACGAGAGGTGGGTGCGTTGATGGACGACTCGCAGGTGCTGACACGCAACTTCAACCAGGCATCCACCGCACAGTGTGACGAGATCTGCGCTGTGGCCCGCAGAAATGGATCATACGGATCTCGGGTCACCGGCGCGGGCTTTGGTGGCTGCATTGTGCACTTGACTACCGTGGACAAGCTTGAGGGGCTCGTGGCTGCATTGACTGAGGGCTACTACAGGAAACACTTCCCGCGCATGACGAGCGAAGAGCTTGCCGACGCAATAGTCGTGTCCAAACCAGCCATGGGCGCGTGCATCGTTAAAGCATGATCCAGCGCACGGTCCATGTGGGTCAAATCACACCACCCTTGGTACTATCGTAAATCTTCAGATAACAATAAAATCAGTGTATAACAAGCCCCATAAATTTTCACCACCTTTAGCCTTACTTGGCTCACATGACCCACTTAACCTTTATGTAGTATTGGTGTGCATACACCTGGGCGCGGTACATTTTTGTGAGGCAAGCTGGCCGGCATTATTTTTAGCACTCGTTGCCGTTACTTTTGCAGTACCAGCGTGTCGTCGCCAAAACGCCCTACGAAATCCTTGTTTCAGACGAGTCTCGGACTCTTGCGGGAAAAAAGACACGGTATACCTTTACCCTACAATCTCCTGATTTTAATGCCTATTTAATTCTCTGAAGGCTGAGTTTCGGGCTGCGTTTCAAAAGTGTCGTTTGATCGAAAAGTACTAGATCGCTTGGCCAAGACGTTTTTTCCGCACGCATTCCCCACGCGGCCGTTTTTTTTTTTTCTATTTTTTAGTTTTTTTTTCTTTTTAAGGGGCCTATTGTGTAGCGAAAATTAGCGAGTTACTCAAACAAGAAGATCTCACATTGAGCGCCCATTAGTTACACCTGCTGCACAACAAAATATTAGACTCATGAGCTTCCCTACTACCGTGAAGAAGTATAACCTATTCGTTACAAATTGCAAACGAGGCTTGAAGAAAATTCCCATTCATGAGTTACAGATTTTTTGGCCGAATGCCGTGACACCAAGCGCCGGAATTACGCATGCTTGCTGCTGCACTCCGGAGCGGGTGGCGGGGATGGGAGGTGCTTGCGGAAAATCTCCACCTCATCGCAGTCTATATGCAGACATGTGTGAGAGGATTTATCCGTGACGCGAAACGCAGAAGAGCACCCACCTCTCTTACCCGGACCCCGAGAAAAGCGGGATACGTACGTGAAAATATGTGCGCTCAGGCCTTTTTCTGGCCGGCTAGCGTTCCATTAGTTCCCCGGGACTGCTGTAACCAGAAGACAGCCATCCCAAATGATGAAGTGCACCTCGGCACGGAAAACCCAAAAAAGAAATCTCCCGCCGGTCTAGTCTCCAGGACTTGGCACCTGCACAGCAGCGGGCGCCGACACCAAATGGGGCAATGCATGGCGTGGGCATCGCACTGGCTGGAGTGCATATACGTGGAGAAGAAAACCAATCTGGGGCAGTCTGGGGTGCAAGTATGCAATGCCCCACCTGCCGTGACTAAGCATAAACAGCTCCCCCAAAGGATGACCTGGTGTATATAAACCATGCCCGAATTCACCATTCTCCTGTAGAAGCGCAATTTTGTCCTCATTTAATTTACATTACTATCTCCCAACGCTACAATATCTTTCACCATGGGTTACGAAGAGAAGCTCGTAGCTCCCGCGTTGAAGTTCAAGAACTTTCTTGACAAAACGCCCAAATTCCACAACATTTATGTGATTGCCGCCATCTCGTGTACTTCCGGGATGATGTTTGGTTTCGACATTTCATCCATGTCGGTGTTTGTGGACCAGAGACCATACTTAGAATACTTTGACAGCCCTAGTTCGATCATACAGGGTTTCATTACTGCATCGATGAGTTTGGGTTCGTTTTTCGGCTCGCTTTCTTCGACATTTATCTCGGAGCCTTTCGGTAGACGTGCCTCGTTGTTCATTTGTGGTATACTTTGGATCATTGGTGCTGCTGTGCAGTCGTCGGCTCAAAACAGAGCCCAGTTGATTGCTGGGCGTATTATTGCTGGTTGGGGTATCGGTTTTGGCTCCTCAGTTGCGCCTGTTTACGGATCTGAAATGGCACCTAGAAAAATCAGAGGTGCGATTGGTGGTATTTTCCAGTTCTCGGTGACTGTCGGAATCTTCATTATGTTTTTGATTGGCTTTGGGTGTTCTCACATTGACGGCTTGGCGTCTTTCAGAATTCCTTGGGGTGTCCAGATGGTGCCTGGGTTGATTTTGGTTGTGGGACTCTTTTTCATTCCCGAATCTCCCCGTTGGTTGGCTAAACAAGGTTACTGGGAGGATGCGGAAATCATTGTCGCCAACACACAAGCCAAGGGTGACCGTAACGACGCCAATGTGCAGATTGAAATGACGGAAATCAAGGAGCAGTTGATGCTTGATGAGCACGCCAAGGACTTCACTTATGCCGATCTTTTCTCCAAGAAGTACAGAGCAAGAACCGTGACTGCGGTATTTGCCCAGATCTGGCAACAGTTGACCGGTATGAACGTTATGATGTACTATATTGTTTACATTTTCCAAATGGCAGGCTACAGTGGTAACACCAACCTTGTTCCTTCGTTGATTCAGTACATTATTAACATGGCGGTGACGTTGCCCGCGTTGTTTTTCTTGGACTTTTTGGGCAGACGGACGATTTTGATCGGCGGAGCCATATTTATGATGGCATGGCAGTTTGGAGTGGCTGGAATCTTGGCAACTTACTCGGAGCCGGCTTACATTTCCGATACTGTTCGTATCACGATTCCAGATGACCACAAGTCGGCTGCTAAGGGTGTCATTGCCTGCTGCTACTTGTTTGTGTGTTCGTTTGCCTTTTCTTGGGGTGTGGGAATCTGGGTCTACTGTTCAGAAGTATGGGGAGATTCACAATCGAGACAAAGAGGTGCAGCGCTCTCTACATCGGCCAACTGGATCTTTAACTTTGCCATTGCCATGTTCACGCCATCGTCGTTTAAAAACATCACCTGGAAAACTTACATTATTTACGCCACTTTCTGTGCGTGTATGGCGATTCACGTTTTCTTCTTTTTCCCTGAGACCAAGGGTAAGAGATTGGAGGAGATTGGCCAGCTCTGGGAGGAGGGCGTGCCTGCCTGGAGATCGGCATCGTGGCAACCTTCTGTCCCATTTACTTCGGATGCAGAGATTGCCCACAAGATGGATGTTTCCCATGCGGAGCATGCCGACATGTTGGTGTCGAACTCGCCTTCGTCAGACGAGAAGATTGCAGCTGTTTAAGCTTCGCTGCAGCTGTCATGAAATTACGTGTTTATGGATTTCTGGGGCTGCGGCCCGGTTTTAGACGCATGACTTTTTATGTTTTATTTAATTCTATGTATAAACGTTTAATCAAAGTAACTTGGGAACAATTCATGGGGAAGATCGATGGAAAAGAGACTGATTCGTGATTTCGCAAAAGTGTTGCCAATTGTATTTAAATCGCCACTTTTTCACTATATTAATTTTAAAAAAATTGAGTTATGATTAATGTTCAAATTTATGACAACGATGTGTCAGATGCGAACCGCGTGACAAGATTTCAGTAGTATCTGCTGCAACAATGTTTCATTGTTAGTAAAGTAATATTACTATGTATAATCATCGCATGGTTAATATCAAAATATTTCTTCAACATTTCGCAGCTTTCTGAAGTTCGACCAACTGGACAGTTTGGGCGGTTAATGGACGAACACTTCGTTTCCATTCTAGTCTAGCTCGACTCCGTCTTCTAATAGAGACGACTAGCTTAATATTTACTGAATAAAAGTTTCATCCTTGTTAGCAGCTTGACATGCATCGCCGAGCTGCTGGATAATCAAGCAAAGCTACTGAATCAAAGCACCAGGCTAATCAGATTAGTTTATAATAACAGCAGTGCAGACTCGGTAGCCTTTTCTTCATTCTCATAATTGGTCATGATTTCCAAATTTATTAAGAAGCACACTCAAATATATGACAAAACCCTTTATTCTACGTGCGGAAAAAGTATGCCTCTGCTTCTGCGTCATGAGTTGTATTTCACTTGCAGACTTCGAAGATACCAAAGCCAATGGTGCCTCTTGTTACAGAGATTCTTTTGTTTTGAGATTCAAAATGTGCCTAGCGTATCTTACAATTCCGCCAAATCGAGATTGGGTTGACAATTCTCTTCACTCACTTCCACGCACAGGCGGAATAACAATCTTTGGGGCTTCGGGCCATCCATTTCCAGTTAATTCTCCAAGCTTGCAAGATCGCAATAAAAAGATATTGAAATGACTGTGTAACTTTTCGGCGATTAATAGAATCGCGCATCGTTATTTTTCAAAAACTAGTGTCAAAACGAAGGATTGTATTTTTTCCTTTTTTTTTTCTTTTTGCTTTTCATTGCTTCCAGTTTTGCGAATTTGGGCGGCTTCTTCTTACTAGTCTTTTAGATTAAGGCTAAATCTGAAGCCAGAAATATTTGTTGATTCGAAGTATGAACACCCAACGTTCAAATGACAGAATTTGCTTTGTCGATTATTGTAGATTTTCCTTTTGCTTTCCGATCTAGTCTTTCCCTTTTCCTTTTTTTGAAATTACTTGCTCTCTAGCTCTTTTTGTCCAACCGGCTCCTCCTCTTGGCGATTGTTTGTCCCAACGCGGAGGATTTGCACTTGTAAGATCTCCATTGGAGGAATATTTTTTAGTCAAAGCGCTTCCATTGTTCAAGCCAATTCTTACGTACTCACGTAAGCAGACCCTAAATATAGTCTTTCCATGGCTCAACCTGCAATAAAAGGGCTAACAAGCCTTGGGTTTTTTTGCCGCTTTTCCACATTGTTAGAGTATTGAAATGCTTTCAAGTTTTCGGGCTTTCTCTGCTTTAGTTCTACTTTTGAATGTAGCTGCCGCTCACACAATTTTAAATAACCAAACTGAAATCCTTCAAAAGTCTCGCAGTTATCAAAGCCCCGGCTCCAGGCCAAGGTCAGCCCTTATTCTCGCCCCATTCAAGCGCTCAATCAAACAAGAAATAGTTGAATTGCCGCTAAAGCACAGCCAGACATTTTACTATGCAGAGGTCTTTTTCGGATCTCAAAAAGAGTCAATTAAGCTTCTTGTGGATACCGGATCTGATACTACATGGCTAGTTGCAGACGATGTCGAGTGCTATGAATCGTCATCGGTGAAGACTATTGAGAATTTGGTGGTGCGCAAGGACCTAAAAGACCCCGTTTCAAAAGATCCTTTGAAGCCTGTTGAAAGCGCAAGGCTATCAAAGCTCGTCGATTCTCAGATATGCCAAAAGTTTGGAAGCTTTAACAGAAAATCTTCGCAATCATTCACTTCGCTTCAAAACTTGTCCCCTTACCACATGGAATTCCAGGACAACACATACGCCAGTGGAATCTGGGGCCAAGATTCGATGTTTATCGGGGGAGTGGAAATTTCTCTGATGCCTTTTGCTCTTGTCAATGAAACAGACAATATAGTCGGCATTCTAGCTCTTGGCTTGCACACGCTGAAAGACATATTTAAAAGTGAAAGTAAGTACCCTGACAGTTTCCAAGGGATACCTTTTCTTTTGCAACGGCAGGGCTTGATAAAAAGAGCAGTGTTTTCACTTTATTTAGGTGAGCGTGGGGGAGACACTGGATCGGTGCTTTTTGGAGCTGTTGACCATGCTAAGCATCATGGTGAACTTCAAACTGTACCCTTGGTAAACTATTACAACGAGAACAGTAACCAGCCGCTTTTTTATGATGTTAGTCTTGATTCAATATCAGTCAATTCTTCGAAAAGCACAGCTAGTGATCGACTTCTCGCTAACCATCCTGCCTTGCTTGATAGTGGCAGTACGTTTTGTGCTTTCACTGAGGATATACTCACGCCTCTCGCAAAGGCGCTTGATGGTGTATGGCTGGACTCCGTGCAGCTTTATCAAATTGTACCTCAGCTTGTGTCCGAAATGCTGTTGAGTTTTTACATTTCAAACGTAACAATCAACGTTCCAGTGACAAATCTTCTTGTGACCATGGACTCGAAGTGTTTCTTAGGTATCCTGCTTGTGGACCACGAGCGCTTGGTATTGGGTATAGAATTTCTTCGTCACGCTTATGTTGTTTTCGATCCTGAAAAATTCGAAGTCTCTATTGCACAAGCAAAGTTCACGCATTTAAAGGAAATTGAAGTTTTGGAGGAGAATATTGCACAAACAAGTTCAAACTTTGCAAAAGGCACTGAGCTGAAAAAGCATGTGCAATTTGCAGACGACGTTCAGATAATCCCACAATCACCTCCAAGTCAAGCACCAAAGCTGTACCAAAGTCATACAAAGGTAAGTACGTTACCAGAGGATTCTTCTTCGACGGCGCATTTGGATAGCTCTGTGATTCTGTCCCATTCCCTAGCTCAGGTTGAGTCTGAGGTAAAGGGTGTGAGTACCTTTGTTGCAGACAATATTGCCTCAATTTCTTCTATGAAGGTTAATCATGAGTCCACTACAGAAGCTACTGAACGAATAATTCTTAGTGTTAGCCTTGCTATGGATGATCCAGTTGAGACTGAAGAGGCACTCAGTGTCGAGGAAATCGAGGAGATTCTCAAGCTTCTTGACGACGAAGAAGTCAAAAACCGCAAACCCTCAGAGTCTGCTAAAGATCCATGGAAGGCATTTCATGATATGCTAATGGAAGAACTCGTCATCATTTCAGCAACAAAAGCACGCTTCAAAAAAGAGACAAGTCTGTTCCCCGATCAAAACGATGATTTGAAGGGTGAAGAAATGGAGCTTGAACAAGCAAATCAAGCCAGCACCGAAGGTCATCCGCGGTCTCCATCACTCGAAGCAGCCACTTCATGGGAACGCGTGCCCCAAATCACGCCAATTTGGGAGATGGAGTCGGATCTTAACAGACTTCTGCCGAAGCAAAATGGAACTAAATTTTCAAAAGACACGTTTACAGTGCACACATCACTTTTCGAAAACTTTTCGGAACTCAAGGACTCGTCAAACGTGGTTATTGCTTCTTCAATACATCAAAGTTATCCCAGTCCCGAATTTCTGACATTAGCTCCAAGTATCTCTGAGGAGCTAGATGTTTTGCAAGCACCACTGAATGTACCCTTTGAAACATTTACAAGCAATGATTCTATTGTCTCCAGGCATTTATTGTGGAGTTTTTTTGTTACATCGTCCACTTCTAACTCAGCAAATTCAAGTACAACAGGTACAGAAAGAAGTAATTCAACGACAACGTTAGAGGTCTTCTCGAAACTTCCCTCGCCTCATGTTGCGGAAGAGAGGCATTCTAAGAAGCTCTCGTGGCCCAAACCGGAGTTGAGCTTGTCATTGTTTGGGGCTTTTCAAAAGGTGAATCTAACATCTACATCTTCTTCTAAGTCAAGGTTGCTGAGCTCGTTAAGTTATCCACCACCAACTCTGAGTTGCACTCTGCAAAACTCTATCTCCGCAGACTTTAACCATAATTTCAAAGCAGATAATACTTTTGAAACTAGTCACGCTTCAAAACCAATGCTTGGCCATGGCGCTTCTAGTCATACTCAGCTAACAAAAGCACTCGAGTTAAACAGATATTTGCAGGAAACTTCAGGCCCATCACTATTCCCCAATACAGAGTTACCTGATCCCCCAAAAACTGTTAAAAGGGATGTACCCCAACTCACGGAAACAAGGATTTTTGATAATCCCAGTACCGCTGTTCAGCCTTCGTTTATTGCCAATACTGAGTATCCCGTGATTCTAGGGAACACTGGTTTCAGGGCTTATGCCCGCAAGCTTTGGCTCATGATACTGATTTTTATCAGTATGGATGAAATGTGGGGATAGGTATCGGTGGAATACACGAAAAGTCATGGAGACTCGGTTGCAGAACAAGAACTGACAGGAAAAAATCTTTGCTAATATCAAGTCGGAATTTTAATCACTCCCAAATATGAACTTTGTAGCGTTTGCTTTTTAGTGTTCTAGAGCAGCGCTCCTCAGTAGTTAGGAGCAAGTGTAGAAATAAAGCTTTGCATAGTAAATAGAAATCAAGTACATGAGCACACTGCCTTCTTAATGTCAATTTTTCATTGCTCAACTTCTTACAGAGTCAGCACCTGCATCAGATATGACTCGGACCGAGGAATGGGCTCCGAAGACACAGATTTACGAAGACTTTTTGCTGTTGAAAGAGCCACGAGTCATGGCAGGCGTGTGTTTCCATGAGCCGCCCAAATTTGCTTTCCTAGACAACTCTTTTTTGTTCGCAGTAGAGCATGGATTTTGCAAAAGAAACCAGATTTCATCAAAGACAGATTTTTTTTTTCTTCTTTTCTTCTTTTCAGTTTTTCCTTTTTCTATCTTCAGTTACCTCAAGACAGACTTCAAGGCGCGTGTTCCAGGCCTGTTCTTGCCAAAAAGAACGCTTTCGTAACTTAGCTGACGAACTTACCCCACGTCTCGCACTGTGTGTGAAAAAACGACACCAGGGACCAAAACCCCACCCCCCAAAAAAAAAAAAAAAAAAAACCTCCTATTGCTCTTTCTACCTGGTGTTTCCTACGAATTTTTGCTTCTTTTTCCCTCTTTACTTCTCTATGGCTTTTCCTTCTTTTCCTCTTTCCTTCTTGCCATATTTTCTTTTTCTTTTTGGACTGCCAGCGCTGCGCCAGCCAGCTCTTTTTTTGCAACCCTCGCAAATCCCCAATATCTGAGGAAGAGAAGCATTCTCAAGAAGAGCCTTCTCCATTGTTCTAGGATCACGAAGGACATAGTTTTTCTGAAAAGGACAATAAGATACGTTCTGAATACAGAAACGTTTTGTCACGCTTTTTTCAATCTTCACTCTCGTAAAACTAGACGATAACATCAACGGCAGTAACCAGCGGTTAGCTTTCTGGTTCCCCACAATATACAGCCCCAAGAGAAGCCACGAGATGTTAACTCAGCCCCGCCCATGGTAACCTGTTGGCAAAGCCGGACCAAACTTGAACTCAGGAAAAAATGTATATAAATAACAGGGACCTTCTTCTTTGTCGTCTGTTTCTCTTCTCTTTTTAATTATTCCTCTATTGATTCAGTCACAAGCATAAAGACCCTGTCAAACTTAACACTTACCATGCAAATCACTCACGTTCTCACTTTGGCCTTTACCGCCGCTACTACACTTTCGTCCCCCATTGCACCCGGCCAAGAAATTAATAAGGGCATCACCGATATCATCGGAAGCTTTTTGCCTGCTCTTTTGAATGGGCTCGAGCTGGTTGCAAGCTCGGGTATCAAAGGGTTGGACAAGACGCTTGACAGCATTGGGCTCACGGCGTTGCCCAGCCGCAAGGAGGCCAGATCCCAGAATCTTGGCAAGCGCAGTGCCGAAACTGAGATGCAACAGATTACTCATGTGATTGCGGCTCTCACCAGCGGCGCCAAAGAGTTTGCTCAATATGCTCATCTTGACCATGTTGCGGAAATGTTGTCCCAGCTCGACCCCGAATTGGCTGCGAAAAAATAGACGAGAAGGGAATAAGTGGGGTATTTTCCAGCTACAGTTGATTTTATGATTTCTAGTTTAAAGAGAAGAAAGTTTATTAAGTGAAAAGACCTAATTGTAGAGACACGCATGAAATTTCGGAACTCAAGTATATGGCCCACAATGGGTGCTTGTCGCAGCCTTGTGAGTCTACGACAGACTTGTCGATCATGCGCAGCCCGCACGAGCAACAACTAATTGAGCGAAACAACTAGAAACTAGCGTATATTCAAACCAAATTCAACTAAATACAAAAAATAAAGCAACCCACTACTGCAGCAGCTAAAATGTCAAAAGATAGGGCAGCCGCTTTAGCCTCATAGACTGGTGGCAGACTGGGCACGATCAGGTGCGTGTCTCCCCCGGCACGCATGGTCAGGATCTGACAAGGGCCTGTTGTTTCCACTGGAGTGCTGCAAGTTGTAAGGATCAATGTCGACTTGAGTGTGAGTGTATTATTTACACCAAGGGCAGATCCTGTGGTCTTTGCGTTTTCCGTTGGTACTGGTGTGATTGTTTTGACACTGGCCGTAAGCTTGGACACGATGGTAGGCGACTTTTCCGTAGTTTTGCTGGCAGCTTTTGACTGTGCGGGCTTTTTTTGCAGAACTTCTTTGTCCTGTTCTTTTTCTTTAGGCTTTTTCTCGGGATCTGTCTTGTACTCCTCTTGAATTTCCTGAGTCTCCTCTTCCTCCTTGTGGTCCTCGTGAGGGGACTTCTGTGGAATATCTTCAACAATCCCTGCGCCAGTTTCTTTTGGTTTGTTGCTGGTTGATGTTGTCACTCCGCAGCTCTTGTCACACGTTGTGTTCGTAGTCGTACTTTGTTTGGTAGTAGTACTAGCTGCCTCTTCGACATAAATTGTCAGTGTAATTGTGGTGGTTGTAGTGGTGGTTGATGTAGACTCGTTCCAGTCATTTCTATTGAATGTAGAGACCTTTGGCCATTCAAAAGACAGCTCTGATGGGCTTTCGGTCAGGTAAGGTGTTTCGACAGTGTCCACTTTTGTATATGTAACGTCATTGATGTCCGATACACGGTTTGTTGTTCTTGAGACCCCCTCGTGGTCTTTTGTTGTAGTTTCATTGGAAGTTTTGAACGATTCGGACACAGCATACGAGATTTCAGTTGTAGCTTCAGCTTCCACATTCGAGATCAGCGCTCCCTCAAGTGTTTTGTATGTCTGGTAATCCTCTTCAGAAAAGCTTTCTGAAGCGGTTGCATACTCTTCTAACGTGTCTATTTCTGACTGGGCAGTGTGGTTGATTGAGATTGAAGCAGAAGGCAGAGGGGTAGAGGCTGGGCTTTCTTCACCGCTCTCACCTCCTGTAAATCTCTTTCCATAGTTTCGCTCTACCATAAATCTGTTGAAAGGTGAAAATTTCATATTTTTGAACTCAAGATTTGCAGGTGATTCGAGATCGCTGGCTGCCAATGCCACATGGCTGCAAACGGCTGCAAATTGCGCGAGTGCCAAGAGCGATACTTGGGATAACATTGCAAAAGGATTGGAGAAGGTATTTCTTATTCTTTTTCGGACTGAAAGAGTGAAGGTTATTAAGGTTGGTAAAATGAGTGTAAGGGGTCAACTGTTGTTGGGTGTGGCCTCTGAGTAAGTGCTTTTGAAAGAGTGTGGTAGAGGCTGGAAGTGTTGGATGATGAGAAAAGATCGGCAATCATAAACAGGACGTCTAAGTGTCACTAATTTATACATTTCACATACTGCTGGCTAGTCACAAAACGGTGATTCTTTCCGGCTTATCGTTCCATCAGGCACAGCCTTGGCATGCCTTCGAACCGGTGGCCGTTGTTTCTATTGTTCGGCTGCTGCCTATTGTTATGTGTGCACTGGTGGGGAATTATATGCAGACATTCTTTTGGCTGGCAAGCCCAATTTTTTGTTTTGGCGTTATGATATAGCCCATTTCAAAATATCAATGTTAACCTTTTTAGAAGAAAAGCTCCCGACATACATATTTCACTTTTTTTGTTTGATACTAATCACATCAAGGAATGAGTACTCTTGTCTACCTGCACAACCAACAGGACCAGTTTTTAATGACCTGCATGTTGGCGCCCAAAAGAACAATGGCGGCGGAGGTTTTCGGCTGTAGATTATTCCAACAGAGCGCCGGTATTCCCGCCGAGCATCTGAAGTTACCTACGCTTTTGGTACTAAGCAAGCACTCTAATAAGGCCAAGAAAAAGCCATGGATTGCTTACGGAAATGGCTGGCGGTATCACGTGACTCAGTGCATGGCTTGTCTCCAAAGCACACATCCAACTTGTCTAAAGAGATTGTTTGAGGTTGAGGTGATATAGGCTAAGCCTGACAATTGACAGACACGTGTTTCAAATTTGGTCTACCTATTTGCTATATTTTGTTCCAGTTCCATTCCCTTATTTGAAACGCCCTTTGAAACTCTGTAAACAAATATAGAACAAAGCATTTTCTTTTCCTATAATAGAGAGCACGTGCAAATATTCACCGAAATAAACTAATTAGCAATTATAAGACATTATTGAAACCAACGGAAGCCCTTGGCAGCCAACCAATTAGAATGCTGGCTGTTCTGGGACTGCTGGCTTGTACCGCGCGTGCTTTTAATTTTCTTCTGTTATTTCCTCTGGAGAGCGCTCCGCGAACCCGGTTGTGCTCGGACGTTAGTTGTTTATGGGAGCGCGCACCTTTTCGAATTCCTGACAACAATGTGTTCGATGCGAAACCAAATCACAAGCGATATAGTGTACTCTACTGTATCAGTATTTAATGATACTTCAGCAGCTTCTGTAGCGAAGTTTCGTAGTGATTCTGCGGCAGAATAAAAGAACCTTTTTTTTCAGTGAGGCCTTAATTTTTTGCCGCCTCCTGGCCGCGGTGCGCCCATTCTCCCCAAAGTCACGTGCTACCTCCAGCCGTTCGACGTTTTTGCCTGTGACACTTTCAAGTCGGAATACATTCTTTTACAAAAGAAACATATGTTTGGGGTAAATTAGTGCGACAAAAAAACTATATCACTATAGAAAAAGCTCACATACAATCCAGACGAGCACTAAGTAATGAAAACAGACTACTTTCCCAAGCATCCCATTTTCCTCCTTACCCCATCTACTTTCGCTAGTTCTGTCACCCCGCCCCAGAATCCACCACGTGATCATGGTAGGTGAGTTGGGACATGTGTTCTGCCAATTATAATAGCACTGAGTAGTCGGAATGTTTTGTTAGGTTCTGGCGTAGCATGTAACTGACTATTCATCGTTTATTGACTAGATTCAAAACTGGCCTCTTCCTCCAGAATGGTCGGAGGGGCCGACTTTATATAATGTGTGGAACTGATGACCATTTCTGTGGGAATCAGGTCCGGGAGAGATGCAGCATGGGAGTGCCATATACGTGAGTCGTGATGATCACCAAATCTGGAAATTATACAACACAGAGTTGACTTGCGTATCCGAAATTGGAAAGAGCCTTACACAGAGTTGTTGACCGCGACTCCAAATCTGGAAGGAGCGTAACACCGAGATGTTGTTTGCATCCGAACTCACCCGAGATGATGTAGCGAGTATGCCAAGAGACAAGGATCTAGACCACTTGAAAGAAACTATACCGTAAGCGGGCGTAAGCCTGCGGCCAGTCTGGGATCGGCCTCGTACGGTCCCAGGTCCCTGACATGTTTGGTATAAGTTGATAAGATGAAATACTTTGACATATTCAAGTAAGCAGACCTTGTAGGTTATGAGTTTGCACGGTATATTTCAAACTGACCAGAAATATTTACTCAACTCTGGCGCTCATTTTGCTCCATTAAAGTCTCCATCACAAAAATTAAGTAGCATCATTAATGGAGTTTGCTCGGTCGCAAAGACTGTAAATCATCTTCGTGTTTCGATTTAAGGTTGCGTGCATCCCAGAGAGCATCACGACTATCTACAAAGCAAGGCACCCGCATGATTGCACTGAATTCGGTAAACCGTCCTTGTGAGATATGAAAAGCTTCAGGATAAAATGAGCCAAAGGGGAATTGCAACTGTGTAAAAAAGTGATGGTCTGTGGTAAGATGCATGGCCTGATCTGAATACAAGCAATGACAACGAGCCATTCGTCTCCGATGAGTTACAGTATGCGACTAACAGGGGCTTCGCAGAACAGGTATCTGTCTCTTCGTTTTCCCGTTTACTCGTTTCCGTTAAGAGTACCTGCGTTGTACTGCTCGCGTCTATTATCGATATTTTCTTGCCAACCAGAATCAAAGTGGGAGGAACATGAGGCTGATCGAATTCGGAATTGGCTTTCTCGATTCTCGAAAAAGAGTACTTTGCGTCAATGTGATCCCAGTGATATTTCATCGCCTTAGATGTGGCACTTACATAACCCCCACAGTTCTTAGTCTCAGAGACAACGCAGTTTGAGGTCCTCACGTGCTCTTCTCGAGTTGTTTCTATTGATGGTGACGTTTTTAAACCCACTGATTTTGTTGGCAAAGATCGGGTCGCAGGATTATGACCATCAGGCTTTGACTGCGAAACTCCGTGCGTTCTTAATTCGGATTTGAGCGTGTCGCAAGTTTCTGATTTTGATAGTTGGTTAGAAAACATGTAAGACTCATTCAGACTCTTCCACAAGGGGACCAAGCATTTAAGCTTCAAATCGCCATCCACGCCAGTTGGTAAACTTGAACATCTCAGCGAGTCTTTCAAGTGGAAATTCCTCTGTTCCGATTCTAAAGGAGGCTCTGTTACAGAAGCTGAGACTTCGTAATGATAAAATTCCATGATTGATGTTTCCGACTGAGGAACGTCGGAAGATAAGTGAGATTTTAACTCCATCATTGGATCACTTCTAAACACAGAGTTTGGACTCACGGTATTTGCTGCAGATAGATCAAACCCTACAACAAATGAAGTAGAAAACGAATCATGTAGTATCGTCCTTTCCTTTTTAGCTCCAGTCACTGTATTTGTCACAATATTTCTCTCCACCCAGTTAGAGGATTCAGTAACTAGATCCGGGAAGTCTTCCCAAATATTTTTGAAATTTCCTGTGAAGCCCGTTATACTATTGGATGGTTTGTGAACGAAACCTAGTCCTGGATCATAACTCTGTAGAGGATTCGACTTCAATGTGCTCTCACCTCCACTTTCGGACAAAGTGAGTCTCTCGGGTATTGCCAAGACCCCATTGTAGCTCAGGTTGCCTTTCCAGCCATCAAAAGACGAAACCTCATACTTCTCCCCAGTAATGACTCGAGATGTTGTATGGTCACCTGTCCACACTGAAGTCACTGTTCGAGTAGGCGTTGGAACCTCAACGATAATTATATCAGTCTCATCTCCAAATTCAGTGGTAGTGTACGTATGATGACCCTTCCAGGTGCGTGTCACAGTCCGGTGCACTTTGGGAATCTCGACAACCACTATATTATGTTCACCCACATCTCCAGTGACTGTCCGAGATGTTGTATGGTCACCTGTCCACACTGAAGTCACTGTTCGAGTAGGCGTTGGAACCTCCACGATAATTATATCAGTCTCATCTCCAAATTCAGTGGTAGTGTACGTATGATGACTCTTCCAGGTCCGTGTCACAGTCCGGTGCACTTTGGGAATCTCGACAACCACTATATTATGTTCACCCACATCTCCAGTGACTGT
>JAJMHP010000106.1:0-41164 GCA_030583235.1 Metschnikowia lunata
CGATGAAAGTTGCTTTAACCCAACCTTTTTCTATGCAAGCTGTTTTGTACTGCTCTGGCATGATGTCCCATGCTTGCTTATGTCTTTGGACATATCTGGCAGTCTTCTCCTCGTCTTCGTAGACTTGTGATTGCGGGTTTGTCAACGCCATTGCGTATCTCAATCCCTGGTAATCTGGGATGATGTCACTCGAAGGGGTGCAACGAAGGAGGATTCAGGAATGTGTACAGAATTCGCGTCTATATGCACTACTGCCACCGGAAACTCGCGCGAGTTCATTCGATATTAGCAATAGCGTTGGTTCACCCAGACAATCCCTTCAAAGTTAATTGTATACAACTAGACAGGGTACCTCTTGGAATACAACGCATAAGAGATGACTGGTTTCTTCTCTCTCTCATGAAGGATCCCCTTCTGCACTTATGGTCTTGACCCGACTGACGTATTTCTAAAATGTTTGACATATGCTCATCCAAATGGCCGATGGTTTAGCCCAAATTGAGCGCCCGTCTTGTGGAATACGAGAGCGTGGTTCGGCTTGCCTCGTGGCTGTCATGGCTCTATCCCAGATTTCTTCGACATCCTTCACTTAGACTCTATTACCCGGTTGTACGTGTTTAATTTTGAGCGGTGTTCGAGTCCTAAACAGTTGAGCATGTTCATGTGAAACTTTTGCAAATCGCTATCGTTTCCTTTTTAAAGCCCCCTTCTTCACGTGTCAAGTTTTCTTTCGCCTTGATTCGTCTCCAGGACTTCTGTATACGCCCAAGTTTCACATAGTTGAATTTGCTTTTCAACGTCGAAGTGTATCCGGGATGAAGCTAGTAATGATGTTACAATATTTTGTTACATCACTTCTGGCTTTTGAACCTCACCTGACCACATGGGAAAAAGGCCTAGGATTACAGGTTTACCGATTTCTTTGCGGGTTGAAAGAATGTCTTCGATTCCACATAGACAATCCTCAGTTTCCACGATGATTTTCTCGTGCAAATTTACATACTCTTCAAGTTTTGCCGCCATATAAACCATATTCTGAAGTTTCTATATGCAGCAGTACCGAAACAATCATTCCCGAGGATCCAGCATTCCTCGATAATTGTATGGATATGCACCTACTTTCTCGGTCAAACGTGAAGCAACGACCGAGGAACGAGAAAATTTCCTATAAGCAAGTCCCCTATAGCGAGAACAGACTGCAATCACCATTCTCTGGCTGTGCCAGTGCTCTCATGTCGAAAAAGCCAACTGAACACACAATAATAAGATCCGGCCAGAAAAAGACTTCAAGATTCCACACAAATATTTTTAAACTTCACAAAATTTCATCGTTCAATTTGTTCACTGTCATGGCTCACTTTTCCTCAAAGAACAGGCTCAGAAGGCAAGCCGTCTCTAATCATTCAGAAAATATGGAGTCATCGATAATGAAGAGAATGAATTGGAACGTGTATATTCCGAGTTTTGATGGCTCAAAGAGTTTGTGTTTTGATGAGCAAATTCTCTCGAAAGTGAAACCAATTGGTATCATTTAACTTATTAACTGTACTTTACTGGCGAAGAGTTGCAAGTAAGTGATTGAGATGCTCGCAATAAACCTGAGTCTAAATTCAAGCCTAAGCAGAAAGATGACATGTCTTGTGTTTGGACCAATTCACTAAATGGGGAGACGAAACACCAAGTAATAACCCCAGTGCTAAAAGAGTCAAAATAAACATTCGCGAGAAGATTGAAGAACTGATACAAATTGAATCAACCCACCTTTCAGTCGACGCCTGCCCCACCCGTCCTTATGGTTTACGCACGACCAAGGTTCAAGCCGATGACCCTTTTCAGCCGGAACTATCATTGTTTTCGATCAAAGAGACCACGACTTCTCCACATGTCAGTAACCTCAAGAAAAGAACAAAAGAGCAAAAATAACAAAACACTACAACATGCTCTGTTAATACATTATCTTCTCGGTCACGTGATCTAATTACTGAATTAACATAATGGCGGAAACACAACCCTACTATTTTTGTACCATAATTCGCCAATTAAATACATCGCGCTTCGATCTCGTTTTTCTCTAATTTTTGTCCCTTTTGCACCATTTCCATTCTTCCTATATCAAAACACCACACGTGCACCCCAATCAAAGATTGAACAGCTTCCGGATCTGTCGTGTTCCAGTTCAACAATACCTTCCGTTCTCGCAGTCGCTCTCAATCCTCGTCAATCGTTTCAGGTGTTTTTCGTCTTTAATTTTTTCTATTCCCATCGCCGTGCCCCTCTCTTTTTCGAACATCTAAATATGTCACCAACAGCAGGGCTTGTGAATGTTTTAGACCAAACACAGCTTGTAGAAACAGCAGAAAAAACGGAAAATAGTATGAAATCCCCTTTGACATCCATTGAAAGTCTTCCGTTTGAGATTTTGGTGCCGAGTTTCGAAGATTTGCCCACGCCAGAGTTGCTCAAGTTGCGTGCCTTTCAAGGTCGCTCTATGAGCCTGCTACGGCATGTTTGTACCGGCAAGTCGTATGCACTGTGCCCACTTGTGAAAGCCTTAGAGACGTCTGGTCTTAGAGTAACGAAAAAACCACCGTGACTTTCAATGTGAAGAAATCAGTCCGTACTTTGCAGAATAAACCCTAGTTGGCCGATTTGATCGAGGGAATCACAGTTTGTATGGACATGGAGTGGTATTTCCGGCCGTTGTTAGACATGTGCAAAAACTTGAAGGTGTTTCATCATCGATAAGGACTGAAATATTGCATTAAGCACTCTCAGAAGTTGGTGAGAGTATCGTGCTCCATCAATCTGGCGCCAATGTTTGGCCCCTCTTTACGCGAGCTCCGTCTCGTGTACGATAGCAACTACACAAGTGTGGATAAAATGGAAGAGCTAGCGCATCTGATGATCGAGTCCAAAGCCCACGTGAAATTAAAGATGTTGGTGATTGATAACCCCGATCTTTGCTACTATGGGGCGTCGTATGACTTTGACGATGGTGATGCTGCCAATCCGGCATGGCACGAGTTCATGGATGTTCTTGAATACAATGACATCAAGTTGAACCTCACGACGTTGGCCATCGATGGAGTGGTTGACGAACAGGACCTTGAAGTATTGCGGGGTGCCGTCAACTTTGAAAAATTGGTGACTCTTGAGTTGAGAATTAACGAGGAGTCTTCTTGTGATGAAGAAGGTTTGCACGTACAAGGGGAAGAGTGTCCGTCTATGCTCGAGACCGTAACCAAAGTAACCACCCTGCTCGAAAATCTCCATATTAGTTACCGAAACAGTTGTCGGATTTGTGATGGCGAGGCTATTCTGAGGTGTTTAGAATTCTCGGTTCCTCATCAGCTAAAACAACTCTACATCCGGCACCCGCTGCCCTTAATAAAGGCCGTAGCAGGGTGGCAGGAGTCGGTTTTAAAGACGCAGTCCAATCTCGAGACGTTTATTCTTGAAGACGATGCCATGATGCGTACCGAAAGCGACACCAATGACTTGGAAGTGTTGGCTAAACTGGACGAATTCTCAGACGATCGTCTCCACCTTGTTTTGAGGATGATGTACCGCCCGGTTTTTGTATTTACTGAAAATCTGGAACCCTTCATTCGCCCGAGTATTGTGAAAAAAACAAAGCAAGGACTCCCTCGGATCAAGGCGCTAATGGGCAGGGACAGGATTCTCAAGAACGCCCGCAAGAACTTGCCGAAGCTCAAGAGGTATTTTATCAACGACTTGCGGTTGGATATGGAAAAGGATGGGGTGTTGGTCAATGACCAGACTCTTCGTTTCTGTGACTATAAGGGACCAAGCAATTAGGGTGGGTGGGGTCGTGAAGTGGATATAAAGAAGTTTTTTTTTTTTGAATTTTGGCTTGGATGGGTTGTTAATCTACAGGCTAGTATGATGTGCACGAGTACTGCTTTGAAGAAATGACGAGTTTTATGAAAACGGTAATGAAGCAAGTTTAAAGAATAGAGGGGGGTTTTTGAATTATAGTATTCGCCCAAGTAGTGTAGCTAATTAGGATGAGCCGGGTCTATGGGTCTTTACAGCTATTGAAAGCTGTGTGCATAGTAGGAACCATAAGAAAAGCCAATTTAACTGGCGTGACTCAATATTTCGTCTCAGTTTCAACTCTCTAGGACACAGTGTTACCATTTTTCACTCGGTTATTTCCTCTATGGAATATTTAAGACATTTCAAAATGCACTAAAAATATCTTAAAGATATCCCTGTCACAATACCGAGCAAACTAACGAGTTTATCCAGTAAATACGATAGAGACATGTCCCATTTATTCGAGTTCTTCGTATCCATGTACACCTAAATTTTCCCGAGATGCGGTCAGCTTTATTCTTTTCACCAGTGACTCTTTTTGGGGCCGAGCCTATTCTTTTGTTCAGAGTCAACACACACCATGCAACCGTGATTCCCAATACGGCTGTAGACTTAGTTAAAGCTTGTGCGGGAGTCCCTTTTGCTCTTTTGAGTCTCTAGAGGGGTAATTTTCTGTGTGATTAGCAGACTATTATTACTCCATCCTTCTCATGTAGCTTTTTGAGCCCATACGACGTTAGGGGAATGCTCTGTAATCAGCAATCGTCGCCTTACCTGGCAGAAATGCCGATAGTCTTATCGAGGCAAAAAAAAAAAAAAAAAAAAAAAAAAAAAAGAAGCGTGAACATTCGTTTGTCTTCGGAACCAGATCAAGTAATGTTTATAAGACCTTTTTTCGTTCCGTAAAGGCATTGTTCTTGCTCAATCCGAAACTCTTTCACATTTATTCCTTGAAATCCGGGGTCATGTGCTAAATACTGGAGAATTTTCAGATCATTTCGAGTTATCGGATGAAAGAAAATTTGTCAAAATATGTTCGATTCGTTAGATTAAACAAGCCAAAATTTATATTTGTAAGAACACCACTAGGGCATAACCGTGGTGGCCAATTTAGAATATCTAGTAGCTGAGAGAAAGTCAGGCGAAAGTTGGGTCACGCACTTAGAAGCAGTATCCGATGAAGTTTTTAGTAACATGATTAGTGCTTTTCTGTTTTTTTTTTTTTTTTTTTTTTTTTTTTTTTGGTTTTTAATCTTGACCAGTGATTTCTTAACATTTCAAACCATAAGTGGGGCTCGGAAAACTCTAGTTTCAAAAGCCCATGGCATGAATCCAGCCAGATTGACCATCATACGTAAATATGTCAGCGTGTTTCATTATAGTAAATGAAGAACCGATTCTTTTTGCTATTAAGTAAACAAAAACAATAAACCATTGCAATGGTTTAGAGCAGTTGATGAGAAAGTCTTTGCCTTATCATAGTGGAATTGAATATGGTCTCAATACTTTGAACTTCACCGGGTCAATATCTTTAATTGCAGGGAAGGAGGTCTCCTATCTTGAAAGACCATAGAAATCTTCAAAAATAGGAGCTCAGTCTCTTCAGCTTCATTTATGCTTCTCTCCCAAGAAGCAATAAATCAAAACGTATGACTTGAAATACCGTTGTTAATACCTTGGTATTGACCGGGGACTTTGTGGTCTCGGAGTTCCGTGACTACGTATTGTTGTCGAATCTAGAGGATCGCAGTTATAGCTCGTTTTTGCCAGTTATTCATTGAGAGTCAGTTTATTCGTAAAGCAAAAAGGGGAAATTTTCTGATCTCTTTGTTGTATATCTGCCTTCTTGGCTTCTGAGTTCCAGTAAGCACAAGCTAGCTGTAACACTTTGGATATACCACAAGGACACCCGAAAGCCATGAACCATGAAATCGCTTCGTGGCCAGCAAATTCATCGTATTACTCACTTATCAAAAGAAAGAAAGAAAAGGAAAAAAAGAAAAGAAGGGAAAGAAAGGAAAGGGAAAATAAATTCGACACCAGAAATGAAGAAACTTTCAGCCTATACTCCCCCAGAAAAGTTGGTGCCGACCTATTATCAAGTTATCTTTTTCATCTATCACCCGATGCACGCACGCGCAGTTATCTAAAGCATCACCATCTCCGGACCAATTATCTGCACGGGACGCGTGCCAGGCCCGGCGTTTCGGGCGGGATGCAACACGCGCGCCGCTGAGCCGCAGACTGTGCGGCTCAAAAATAGGCCCAGTCCCGCTCCATATGCAAAATCCCCGGTTATGCGATTACCGACTTCGGAGCATGTCTGAAAAAACTTTCGCTTCATAAATAGCGTCTCGCCCGGCCGATCTGGCCATGTAGCAAAACACAAGATAGCACTCTACCTGATATTTGCTGCAAGCCAGCTTTTTCTTTTTTATCGACAACTTTGTCCCTTGGATGTTTCGTTCCCTTTCCGAAGCTCAACATCTTATTTATGGTCAGGAATAGACCTCTCAAATTGACCGTCTCACTGTCTCACTTTAACCACCAGGTACAATTTATCCTTTGCATGAACGAAAAAAAGAACCTTTGTCTAGAACATTTTCCTGTTCCACTTTTGGAGCAGATTTGCGCAAGTCTTTCCACGCCAGATTTGCTAAACCTTTGTTGCATGTCAAAAGACTTATATTGGCCCGCAGTCCGATGCTTATACCGCCAAATTTTGATCGCCGATGCCTACTCGTGCACACCGTTGAAGGAGGATATAGTGAAGAAAACTGAATCAAAATGCACTGTCACAACCAAAGCTACACGTTTACAAGACACAGTAAGTCAAATCGATGGGTTGGCTTGTCTAGTACAGTCACTAATCATTTGCACTGATCGGCCTCAGCTCTGGACACCGTTATTCCAGTCGTGCCAGAATCTAAACGGCTTCCATTACCGCAACTACTTTCACTTCCCACCCATCAGTTTCCACAACCTTAAAGAGGTCACGTGCCATTTACAAGTAGCACCAGTTTTCAGCACCTTTCTTTCCGAGCTTCGGATCACATACCAGGGCCAGCAGACAGATGAAAAGACCTTCACAGGCACTGCACTTAACATGATCTATTCAAAAGGATACCATAACTTGAAAAGTTTGGTTTTTGAGCGCATGGAACCTGAACATTATGGAGCCAGTTTTAACTGGCAGCAGAGTGAGAAAAACAGCCCTCCGTGGGTTTCGTTCTTGCGTGTTTTCGCTGAAAACGGTGTAAAGTTGAACCTCCGGCACTTGAGCTTAGATGGCGCTTTTGGTGGTAGTCCAAGAAAAACAATTCTGCTCCTAGACCTGGCTATTAATCTCAAACACTTGCGGACACTTGAACTAAAGTACAACGAGACATGCCACCCACAAAAAGATCATAATCCTGAAAACATTTATGAAACTTTCTTGGAAGGTTTGACGAAACTTACGCCGGTGCTTGATAATCTTTTTGTGGACTACGGGAACACATGTTGTACGTGCGAATCCACCACTATTGACCGGACTTTAAGGCTCAATTTGTATGACAGTTTAAAGCAGCTTTGTGTTCGTGTTCAGTGTAGTGCTGTTCTTAACAAGGATTTCATTAAAAGCACCATTTGGCAATTCCAAAAAAACCTTGTTATGCTTCGGTTGCAAGGGGTGGCACATCTAGAAAGCAGCGAGTGGTTGAATGCGCTTGAAGCGGATGAGACGGAAGAGTAGGAAAGATATTTGGGGATGACTTGTACGTTTTTCGTAATTTGGGGATTAGAGGAAAGTAGCGCTAGGTGGAATTTAGGTACACTTTGTAAGGGTAAGTCGTGAAAGGTTTCTGTTATTTTGTCAAATTTGAATCTGTTAATAATTCCCAAAGCTTCTTTTAGATTCTGCAAGCATATGAAGAAAGTATTAATGGCAATACTAAAATCATGTTGTTAGGAGAAGAACTGAGGATTGAGGAGATGCTGATGATGACAGTAACCTGGATTGTTTGGAAACAAGGCTTCTGCAAGCGCTCTGCTGAATCATGACGCTGCAAAACAAATCCTGATTGCCCTTCCACTCAATTCTCTTCATCTACATATTTGGGAACATTTTGAAACAAGTATTGGAAACCTCAAAGAAGATGCGGAACTAACTCAAGCAGCACTCTCGGTACATTACATTGTATTCAGAATATCCCTTTCGACGTCTTCAGGTGAGAGATACTCAAACACAAAAACGCAAAGTAGCATTCCATGGGAATTACTGGTGAGCTTGGCGGCAAACGTAAACAACTACATCGGAAAAGCGGTATTGAATCATCAACTCGAACGAGACCACTTGGGCGCGATCAAAGTGTTGCACCACCACCTCAAATACTAAAGTGCTTTCTCTGCCCTCTTGGAAAAGAAGTCACAAGCATGCCATCAGCACAGAAGCTTAAAATTCCGAGATAGTATTAATTGATCGCCATTGCACTCTCTCCAGTAAGCGCACCAATAAACGTTAGCTCGTCTCAGCTATATCAAACAGCGATATGTAATGAAGGCGGTTGTTCGAACGCTTTCCTCCATGTTCATTTGAAATCCCCTCAAATCAAAGAAGGCCAACACCACATCGCTCCTCCTTTACAGGCACACGGTTTTTCTTCTTGGGCAAGTTCTTCACACTCTGGTAGAAGTTCTCACAGTGTTCAAGCAAGTCTTTGGGGTCCAGGAACCCCCCTTTGGGTACTTCTGCTTGGAAATTCTTCCTCTCCTCGCTAAAAATGTCCCACGCCTTGAGCGTTTTACTTCTGTTTGCTAAGGCACCCGCCACAAACTCAACAATCTTCTCAGACAGGAACCCGTGTGCTATCATGAAGGTCACATACCGAAATACTTGCCCGGTACTGGCCTGGTGCGTCAATGTATGGAATCGTTTTTCCACGTGCCCACAGCGGTACTGCTTAACCCAAGAAGGGGCCAAAACGTTCTCCATGTAAAACCGAGAAATAATTGTACTTTCGGGAATCGTAGCTTCAATTCCTTTACTAATGAAACGACGTACATTCTCGTCGAACGATCTATCCAAGCAATTGAGAGCCCGTTTCACTTGTTGTCCGCTTCCGACTAGACCCTTGCAGAAGTCGTTCGTGGTTAGAGCACAGTAGGCATAATGCGCCTCTGATTTGTGGGCAAACTCCTGCAAAAATCTAAAGTACCACTCAAGAAAGTTGGAAGGATTGAACAAAATCACCGGCAGTCTCTTTTTACGAAATTTGGCCGGCTCCACGTCCGACGCTTGGTAAGTAAAATTTTCGGGCGGGCAGGACCATGCAAAATAAGAATTATCCTTGATATCTGGCCATGGGCTAAAGCACGGAATAAAAACTTGTGTGAGAGTTGCGGAAGAAGATATGTTTTTGCAAATTTCTTCCACCGACGCCGATAAAACAGGCCCTTCCTCTTGTTTGGGAGCGGCGTCTTTTTTGGCACGTCTGGATCTTCTTTTGTTTTCTGTCATTACGACCTTAAATAGCAAAAAATCGGACAGCCAATTGTTTAGTGCCAGAAGAACTCAACGGTAACAACTAGTTAAGTGCGACGAGTTTGCGAAGTTTAGGGTGGGGGTGACTTTGTTGATATTTCCGCATGGTAGGGATCGTGGTGCAACGAAGTTGAAGTGATCAAGGCACGACCCACTACGTCGGAGGAGAAAATTCTTTACCCTCGCGCAATCTAGTGTATGATTTTCTTTCGGCTGAGCGAATTTAATACAGAGATAGACGTAGGCTGTATTTCCCTAATCAGCTGAACTATCTATAAACATTGTTGCAGTAGATAATACTGAAATACCTGTCACGTGGTTCGCATCTGCCACATCGTTGTCATAAATTCCAACAGACTACTGGTGTTAGATGCCGTTCTATTTCGCAGGTGTGCGTGGCCACCTGTTACAAGATGGAAATGAAAGAAAAAAGGAAAAAAAGCGGGATCTCAAGAAAACCGTCTTCCGATTTCTCCGCCTGTCACTAGCACTATCGCAGACTTGAGGGATCGCGCTAATAATTAGGCGCCTTTGCTGGCGCACGACCCCCATGGAGGTCAGAATACTTTTAAAAGAGGTTGAGCATAAGTTGCTTATGGACGAAATAGCGGAAGAACACAGGTTCCAATCGCATCTGACCACAACTCAAGCTTGAGAGTTGCAGAAGATTAAGACTTTCAGAACAATTCGCGTTTTATAAGGCTAAAAGAGTCATCAGTGAGCTTTGTGAAGATTAATGGCACATCTTTCCTTTCGCTTCCTAGCCGAGCAAATACTGTCTTGATGATTACAAGACTAACGACCCACTAAAGTTGTAACTGATTGTAAAGGGCTAATATGCTACTATATATCTTACATCTTCTGCTTTGTCTACATCTTCTGCTTTGTCTACATCTTCTGCTTTGTCCATCTCGAACTTTGACTTGAAGGGTGGAAAGAATGAACCGGTTGAGATTCGACTTTCAGTGTTAGTCCAAGAAAATCACCAGGGCTGGAAACAAGAATCAAAAACCAGATCTGACTATTTCTATGACATTGCTTGATGATGTCTGCTCTCTTGAAAGTATATAAAACTTTGTGTGAATCAGGGTATGGAGAGACTATTTGAAACATTCGGTGTGTGACATATTAAGCAATAGTATTTTGATTTCAGACTTTTTAGTCGCTGAATAAGAAGAGCCAAATTCTAAAGCCATTGCCCCAAATATTTCCCCAAATATACCTATCAGTATTTCCTCAAATACACCTGTAAGTATTTCCTCAAATACACCCTCAGAACTCCTGATATTTCACTGAATGAAGGTGATTAAGGTATGGTATAAGCTTCCAGCATGACTAAGGACGTGTGATCTAATTCAAGTTCTCTCGCACATTCTGTGAAACAAAACTTCAACTTTACCAATTGTTTGCAAATCTCAATCAAATACTACCTTCACCACCACTTCTTGCCTTTATACCCCGCTGAGAACCCTCACCCATCAATTTAACAATTGTTGGCCGTTCCGGCCCAATGCGGATATTCTGGGTTAGGCGCGGTCCGTTATCAGTGCGCGCCATCACGTGTCTTACCTTTATCCTATCCCCGGCAGCCTCTGGAAAATTACTGACTCACATACTCTTTTCCCTACTTTTGTTTTTCCACGCTCTTCTCCTCCCTGAAATGAAGGTAAGCTCCACTTTGCTCTCCCTATCTAAGGCAGAACGGTTTGTACCCAAATCCGGCGTCTATCCCAAGGGATTTGTCGTCGGTGGCTCCCATTGCGGGGTCAAAAGAAACGGCACGTCTTTAGACCTAGCCTTGCTTCACAATACCAGCGGCAATAAGGCAGTAGCCGCCGCCGTTTTCACCAAAAATAAGTTCAAGGCTGCCCCTGTCCAGGCATCAGCAGAAACACTCCAACAAACGCTGTATATTGACTCCATAGTTGTAAACTCAGGAAACGCTAATGCCGTGACTGGAGCTCAAGGCTTGAAAGACGCGCACTCCATGATCAATACTACTAACAAAGTTTTACACACCCGCCCAGGACTGTCGGCACTCGTGATGCTGACGGGTGTTATCGGGAACAACTTGCCCATTGACAAAATATTAAGGGGTATTCCCGAGCTAGCCGCTGGAGGTTTAGGTGATTCTCATGACCATTGGCTTAACTGTGCCACGGCTATATGCACCACCGACACTTTCCCCAAGCTTGTCAGTAAACAATTTGACATTGATGGACACAGATATACGCTAGCAGGGCTTGCCAAGGGGGCGGGGATGATATGTCCCAATATGGCCACGCTCTTGGGGTTCTTTGCTACTGATGCGCCCGTATCTAGTCTGGCCTTGAAGCAGATCTTGACCTATGCGGTCGACCGGTCCTTCAACTCCATTTCTGTGGATGGTGATATGTCCACAAACGACACAATAGCCGCCATTGCTAATGGGGCTGCAGGGGGGCCCGAAATTACCGCTGAAAAGGGTGATTTGGCGGCTTTTCAGTCTCTTCGTGATGAAATCACTGCATTTGCCCAGCAATTGGCCCAACTTGTGGTTCGTGACGGCGAAGGAGCCACTAAATTCATAAAGATCAACGTAAAGGACGCTTTGCTGTACTCGGATGCTAAAACCGTGGCGCTGACGGTTGCAAACTCTTCGCTTTTCAAAACCGCCATGTTTGGAAAGGACGCTAATTGGGGCAGGATCTTGTGCGCTATTGGGTATGCCGATGTGGGCAATGATTCGGTAAATACTAGCGGAACAAGTGTTTGTTTCATCCCAACCGACGGTTCGGAGCGTCTTCCTTTACTTGTTAATGGAGAGCCAGAAGTAGTCGACGAGGAAAGGGCCGCGGAAATTTTAAAGCACGAAGACTTGGAAATCGAAATCGACTTGAAAACCGGCGGCGGTGAGCTGTCGCTGTTCTGGACCTGCGACTTATCCTATGAGTATGTGTCGATTAATGCAGACTATAGGTCTTAGGCATTGAAGATGGCTCCTTTTGATTTGTGCCTGGAATATGTTAAAATGGGGCCTTCAAGTTGGGCGAGCTTTGGTTGGTATTAGGCACGTGTTGTTAGAACACTTGATAAGGCTTTTCTTCAAGGGCCTGTTGTCCGGTGACCTCGGCAGAAATACAGAAAAAGGCGAAATGAGAAGATGTTCTTGGATCCCGAAGATAAGAGCGACATTTACGTGGTACTGGAGGCCAGGAGAATAAGCTAGATCACACGGGATTTTACTTCGAACATCTTGATAATCTCTATCGAAACCATCTTCTTTGACAGCCATCGTGTTTCTGCTTGTTTTTGCCGGAGAGTTACTCTTTTGAAACGAACCGATAAAAGTTTTGAATGATATGTGTTCAAGGTTTCAGTTACAAATGATATGTGTTCAAGGTTTCAGTGAAAACTGAAGTACGTTGGTGAATCTACAGGGTACTTGGGAAGAACATTTTTGGTCGGCTCGAAGAGCACGAATGACATCTGAGGTACCATACCTCGTTTGATTTATGGAAAGATTGACATGAGATAGGGAGCAAAGCTTGCCAAAACCAGTTGTAAGTAGTCGTTTAAAATCTACCAAAGTTGAACATCGGTCTTATAATATTGACAAGCTTTTCTCATGCTTGAAATCTCACTGAAACCCAGGTAGTAAACTAGCGATCGGCTGGCCTTACGTGCTGTGATAAGTGGACGCAATTGGGGTCGTCAACAAGAAAAAATTCAATAACCTTTTACGAGACTGTACTGAGAACAAGGCATATTATCCGAAGAGACTCATCAGCTAAATACACCTAAACCCATCCCAAATGGAGCAGATTCTGACGGCACAAGTAGTGGTGACAGGGGTAGATTCATGAACATATTCCATCCAGACCTGTTTTCAAGTTGTGCCTCTGCGAAAACCGACGAAGCGGTCATTCACATCCGATTGGAGACAGTCTTGCCGAACAATTTTAAAAGCGAAGTTGCAAAGTCTGCGTGATGCCATTCATTTCGTGAGACACTTCGGTCAATACTAAAAGGCTTCGTAGCTGTTTAGGAGCTAGCAACATTTCCCACTGTCAATCAATTGTCTTACCGAACCCCATTCCACAGTCAGTCGCCATTATCAGATCAAGACAACTCCCGTCGCTACCAACTGTTGGGAAACAAGATAGAATGGTCTCAAAAGAGCTTACGAATCTCACAGAACTCATCATCGTTGAAAATCATTGAACACACCCATAGATATAACAATAAGAACAAGAAAAACCTACGGCCTCTCTCGCGGTGGTAAACCTTCCCTGGCTTTCTTTCCAAGACGTGAAATGAAATTGCATGTTAAGTCATCTTTTCTTTAATTTTTTGCACTTTACAAATAGTAGAGCAAGTTTATCTGGTAAAAAACTCCTCGATAATCAGATGTAGTGGTTACGAGGGGTTCCATTTAGACAAGTTGCAGTAACTGTCTAGCAATGATAAACTGCGGTAGTCATGATTGCGCAACGAATCTACAACCTGTGTTATAAAATCGTACAGGGGATTTGAACCCCACCTCAGTGTTGGAAAGCCAGATAGATTGGTTCTACTAGAAGATCTAACTTAAAACTTGAATAGATGTAGGAATCCTGACACAGTTGCAAGGAAAACGGTGTTTCTTTGAGCGCTACTCGCCAAAGTGGTTTGTTGTCTCTCCAATCACAGACGACAGTTATCCAATCACTGCAGTTGTCGTCGTGAGAGATCCAACAGAGTCGGTGGTCACAATCACAAAACCTGAATCAGTAGCCACAGAACCGTCAGATTTGGTGGTGGTGTATGTTGTTGTCATTGACTAAATGCTCTTCTTCGGCTCCGTCTTCTCGTACACGAGGTCCTTTTTAGAGAATATCCTCAGGGTAATCCAAAAGTAGAGTTGTGTGTAAGGGTACAAAACAGAGTTAATCCCATTTACAGAGTACCACGAGACACACCCTCCATACTTTGTACCATACACAGCTTTGCCCAATTTGTCTTGCGAGTTTTTGAACCAGCTATCGTAAGCCTCGCGCTTTACAGAGACACACTTTGCTGTGCCGTCGAGCACTTTTGGTATCACTTTGGAAGCAAACGAGGTTCCGTTTTCAATCGAGCTAACAAGTGAAAAGTGGCCTGAGGCGGTATTTGGCCCACCAATCAAGAATAAATTTGGGAAGTCCTTGACCATGAATGTCTTGTATGCGGAGGCCCCTTCCTTTTTCCATAATTTGGCCAAGGATGTGCCGTTGCGCCCGATAAACTCGGTGGCAAAGAGGTTTCTTTGAATGTTGTATCCGGTGCACGCAACGATAACGTCAGCTTTTATCGAAGTTCCATCGGCCAAAATGACGGAATTTTTCGTGACTTCTTTTATTGGCTGGTTTGTCATGTCAAACTTTTCATTGCTTAATGATGGCACGTACTTGTAGTCGAAAATAAGCCTCTTGCATCCAACTTTGTAGGACGGAATCAACAACTCGTGAAATCTTTCCGGCGCAACAGACTTGATGTAGTTCACGGAAATCCACTTATTGATTTGCCGTACTGCCCGAGATACAAACCCATCTCCTCTGAACATCGGATACTTGGTCTCGAAGAAAAGAATCATCACCATTCTAATGATGATTAACCCAAGTCTCGTCATCAGCAACCACTTGTAAAGCGTAAAAAGAAACGCTGGAAGAGGAGGCATAATCCAATGCTTAGATCTGAATATCTGCGTCACACTGTTCACTTCAAGATCATCCATTAAGGCCGGCACTAACTGAGCAGCGGAGCACCCGTTACCCAACACAACCACGTCTTTGCCCTTCATGTCCACAGAGTGGTCGTATAAGGCCGAGTGCATAAACTTGCCCTGGAAGGTATCGTTGAGACCTGGAATAACAACTTCATTGGGGTACACCAATCCTCCGAGACATGAAAACACAATCTTGGCCGTGTGCTCGTACCGTTGTCCAGTCTTCACATCGGTAGCGTATAACTTCCAAAGCCCAGCCTCATCATTGTATATCACACTCTTGACGGCGGTGCTGAACTTAATATTCTTGTTCAAGCCATACTTCTCAACAACAGTCAAAATGTACTCTTCCATCTCGTATTGTGGTGGCCGCAAATCACTCCAGTTGTCGTTGAGCTCGCTGTGAATAGAGTACCATAAAGCAGGTATATCACTGGCACAACCAGGGTAGGTATTGGCCCACCACGTGCCTCCCCAGTTGTTGTGTTTTTCAAACACAACAAAGCTACTGCCTTGGAATTTGCGCCGCATCATGAGAGAAGTGGCCAACCCGCCAAAGCCTGCACCAATGACAGCCACGTCTGAATCACTTGTAATGATGGGCTTAGATGCATCGTCCGGGAAAGAAGCGTCAGGACGAAGAAGCCTTTTGGAGTCTTCAATATTACATCTGAACTTTTCGGGGGTTCTCGACGAGATACCCGTTGTGTGTACAACAGACATGTTGATTTGCTAGTGGAACGCCATCTCAAAGACAAACAAACATGTGTCTTTATATGTTTCTTGATCTCATCTGGAGGCGAAAGCAAATCATTTCACTTTGCTTCGCGAACACTGTACAATGCCTCCCCAAACTCGTGCCCCACAGATTGTACATTACGTCGACCGGTCTACCGGTATTAAAGTGGAGGCGTGAGGCATAATTCCGCTTTACGGGATATAATTCCCCACTCAGGCCCCACAATTACGTATAGGAACAAGAAACGTAAACAAGCGGCACCCGTTTACCGCTCCTGCAACTTTGCACCCATCTCTGGCGTTGGGGTAAGTTTTGAACTATGGCGCTTTCACACGAAAGCCGGTCAAAAACTGCCACCCAAGTCTTTAAGTTGCACTGGCTAAACAATGCGAAACTCCTCACGTAGGCGCCAAGAATTCACTATACCTTGGCACTGAACCCACTTTCAACATTTTTTTTTTATCACAGCCACCTTCGTGAATGATGCCGTTTTCAATGATGGGCTTGGCCGTATCACGAAAAACGTGACCACACGAGATCCGAACTCCGTATCGAAGCCGCATCCACGAATTCGACTTAAGTTCATATTTTCTTTTAAAAAGTGGGGCCTAAGGTTGGCGTTAGCGAAAACAAATCTCACCATTAGTGCTGCAAGTTCTGAAGAAGCTTGTACCTAGTATCAAGTACACTGTCCAATAACTTCTGTGCTGCACCTGCCTCTTTTTCGAATTTGTGCCCGAAATTCTTTTTGTCGATATTCACCTCAAGGCTCGCCTCCACGACTCGAAGTAGCCCAAATTCTTAATGTCAACCATGCTGGAATTGACTGCCTCGCGATGGCTTTTTCGTTTTTTTACTTTATTTTTCATCTTTTTCCACACTCTTATCTATCTTTAGGCGAAAAGTGTATCTTGAAGTCGTAGCTGTCGGCAAAAAGAGGGTATTTTGCTGTTTGGATCGATATACTGGTCAATCTCAATCATCAAAAACTCACGCACACGCAAAAAAACCAGCACAAGGCGGGATTTCGTTTCCGAAAATTTCTTCCCTTAGCAGCTGAGGAAAATTTCATTTTCTCTTTGTTGCACTCCACGAAAGCTCGAAAAGCTAATCCGTGCCGGAGGCTTCAAGGCGTGTTGAGGGCGGTTTGTTATGTTATACTCCTTGACTAAGCCACCCGACTCCGGGCAAAAAAAGCCGCCGTCTAGATCAATAACGTTTCCAACTTCTACCTGATGGCGTCGTTCAACTTGAAATTTCCGATCTCGTTGACGTCCTCTTCCGATTCTTCTTGTCATCGGACTCTACCTTCTTCTTAATAAGCTCCACGCAGCATTTTCACCCTTCAACCGAGCCTCGAACATTCCTTCACCATCCACCTAGAATTGGACGGCCGACTGGGAAAAATTGAGGACAAAGCTCTTTTCTCAATCCGTCTAGGACTTCGGACTCATGGCGTAGATTGTCCGTGTGCAGAAAGTCTGGAAAGCGTTGGACTGGAAAGATGCGACGAAAAGAATTTGTGAAATCGATGCAGTTTGAATGGGGTCTATGTTTCAATTTGGTTTGCGATTTTGTACAAGAGAGAACAAGGGCAGTTTGTTTCTCCGTTTCTTTATTCGTTGAAGGAATGAAGGAATATGAAGACAAGAAGACAGACACACATTGCTTGGCCTTAGACCAGATAAAGAGCAAAGAGGCCCTAATTGGCTCCCGAGAGAATGACCATATCCTGAAGCATCATTACATCCAGGGTAATCTCCCATGGAAGTTCTCGAAATAAGAATGGGAATCTTCTTTTCCTGTTCTCTTCGCTATAAAAAAGTGGATCCTTCATCGTGAAGCTGTTCACATTTGTTACCATGTGTCTTGATTCTCCATCCCTTTGGATAAGTTTGACCGCATCGTCTTTCCACTTGAGGTAGCGCTTCAAAGCACGCTCAATACGTGCGACCATAGTGCCAGTATTTGTCTATTATATCTTCCAAGGCGAAGGGGTTCCGATGTTGTGATAAACACTTGTGTGACCCATGTGGTAGTCCCCATATAGTCCTCCAAAGGACAAAGGCCAAGAAAAGGGCTTGGCCTAAAGAACAAAAGGGCGAGGATATGAACAGGGGCAAGAATGCAAGGGCAAGAATGCAAGGGCAAGAACACGAACAAAGGTTAGAATCAACGCCCATGATCCATGATCCATGATCCATGACCCATGACCCATGACCCGGCCCTCTCAAGACGAGCTCACCAACTCGTGCAACATCCACTTCAACTCATACACAGTGCCAAAATGCGACGGTTCCTTGGCCGACACCGCCTTGACTCCATTAGCCACGTGTCCGTTCTCCTTGGCCCGCTCCGCATCCACGGTGTTTTCTGCGGCAGCATCACGTTTTGGCCCAGAACCTCCTACAACATCACGGTCCACGTTGTCATCCACTTTTGCATAGCCACTGTATCATCAACTTCACCATCAACTTCACCATCAACTTCACCATCAACTTCACCAGCAACTTCATTATGTGCCGTGGCCACAGTCTTGACCACCGGCTTGGCCACCTTATTCATTCATTTCATTATTCATTCATTTCGCTATTCATTCATTTCGCTATTCATTCATTTCATTATTCATTCATTTCGTTATTCATTCATTTCGTTATTCATTCATTTCATTATTCATTCATTTCGTTATTTGTTTCATTCTCTTGACTAATGATGATTAGCGAGGAGGTCTTTGCAGGCTGAGCTAAAATCTATAAAATACCGCAGAAGAAACCGCTCCATGTAGTCAATCTCTTCTAAACGATCTTTACAAACCAACCCAAATTGTACAATTTTGTGAACAATGTGTCGACTAGAGCTAATACCGCTCCTTCGACCCACTTATTAAATTGTCACGATCGGCCCAAAGTCAGGTCACTCGTGAGGATTTACTCGCAATCTTGAGTAATCACTCGAATATCCCCACCAATGTTCGCCTACCTTGACCGAAAATACCCACTTTAACAAGGCACTTGTCGCCAAAAGAAGACTCTGAAGAATGTGCCTCCTCTAACTTCCTCACCACCCTGCCATCTCTTTGTTGCAATTTCAGAGTAATGGAGTGCACAGTTTCTCAAATGTGGTTGAATATGGTACATACTTGTCCTTTTCCGGCGGTGGTGACTTTTCCGAAAAAGCTTAATCCGATTGAAACGACTTCTAGCAATAGAGCAGTCTCGTACACGTGACACTGCCGGAACATTTAACACGTGTTTTCCATACTTCTCTCAACACTCTCTTTTTAACTCGGCTTTATACACTGTCGGACTTTCGCACTCAATTTAAAAAAAAACTATCCATCAATTACATCACCTGATCGCAAATCGCGTAGTCTCACGAGGCCTGCCTTTCAACAAGAGCCACTAAAACTCTGAAAAGAGTTTCACTTGTGTCACGCTCTCCACATGATCTACATCTGTCTACTTTGATGATTTTTGAGCCTATTCCTTTCTCTAGGCTCTCTACAAGCACGTATGCTAACGGCAAGCTTCCCGTGCACGTGACCGCGTTCCGGGCGATGCCTGGTAAATCTATTTATGACGTAACCATCACCGACTACACGCCTCGGAACGGATCTGCCTCTCTCAATGTGGAGAAAGGACGCGTGGTGCTTGGAGAGGGGGAAAAAATCACGGTAAAAGTGGCCCTGGGCATATTTTCAGCGCTCGCAGACGCGTATAAGGCAAGGACGCGTCGGGATCTTTTCCACGCTTCCGACGTGAACCCTGACACATCATACTGGGTCGATATTGCCTCTAGCTTCTGCTTTGTTGACCTTAAAGTGACACTTCAGGTAAACCAGCCGCCTCGGGTACGTTGGCTACACTTAGTGGCGGGGCCTTCGAATCAGGTCTCAGCACTATGGCAAAGGTTCACAAGTGCAGTAAACGGACGCGTTTTTGTTGATGAGGCGTTGCTTTTTTCTGTTTTGGGCCTTTGTTTGTCAGAAGAGGAAAAAGCGTTTCTCCAGGGAATGAAATGTAGCGAATTGGGGGGAGAACAACCGGTAGACCGGTCGCCGGAAGCAGTCAAAGAAGAAAGCGCCGTCAAGGACGAGTCGGGGTCGGAAAATGACACTGAGACTGCTCCTGAGGATACTCTTAGGGCGCAATCCATGTTTCGGGCGACTCTCGAGCCCGATACACCGGAATTTTCGGCAACTTCTGCGCGACTTATACCCACAATAGCCCCTTTAAGGGCTTCCCAAACAGATCCCCAAACAAATCAACCCGACTCTTTGGCATTAATTCCCCCTGAAGAGTCCGGAGAACTTCTCACACAAGTACCGTTGCTTGGTACCCAAAGCCAGGGCCAGACACAGTCACAGAACGTATTTCTGGCCGGTTTCTCGGGTAATTCCGGGTTCCAGTCAGCAGAAACCTACCATCGGCGCTTCTCAAACCCTTTCTCTCTGCACAATGTTCTCCTGGTGTCACAGCTCAACGCCATAAGCGCTGACCCAGAAAATGACCCAGAAAATGACACGTACACGGTCACATACACGGTCACGGGACGCATCATCGATACCTTCCCTCACGACCTCATGTACGTGTGTGCTAAAGCGTACGTGTTTTCGCAAGGCGAGACCTTATTAGGAGACCCCTACGTGCGTGGGTTTGACATCACGCTTATGGACTCCGACGCTCACACGGCCACGCCTCAGAACACAGTGACAGTGCACGTGGCCGCAGAACAGGTGGTAGCTTTCTTCGATTGCAGACATATAGAACAGCTCTACACGCAAATAGAGCGGCACCAAGTGGCCCTCATCCGAGCCATGGATCACCCGGTCACCGCCCACGTGCGCCGCCACTACGACGACGGGTTGACCATGTGGGTCTTAAACGACGCGTCACGCATGAGCGTGTTGAGCAACGAGTTGGTGTGGTAAGCCTGGCCCAGGGTGATCCGGGCCACGGCCAAGGTCTCACGAGGCGCCGATACACGGTCTGAACTGCCCTCGGGCGACTCGGCCACGGGCGTAGAATCGGACGAAAGGAGATCTACCCGGCCCTTAAACTGGCGGGCGGACCTATCCAAACGGAAGGAACGCCGTGCTCCTTCGCCCATGGGCCACGGGAAGGCCCGGAAAACCGGCATGAACTTGACGTAGAGCGGGATCTTGAGCTCGCCTCGCCGGCCCAACCGCAACGCCTCCACGAGAAACAGCGCCACCATGGCCGGGTCCAAGGCCGGGGCTAAGAATGCCAGGGGTGTTTCCACTCCCTGAAACATGCCCGTATTGACCTGCCCCGGACAGAGAAGAAGCGTCTTGACTCCCAGCGCCGTGCGCAGCGGCGACCCCAACTCATAGGTGAGCGACTCGTGGAAGGCAAAAAGCCCGGCTTTGGATGCGCCGTAAGCTGCAAATTGGGCCGGCAGAATAAGCCCCAAAACTGACGCCACCGTGACAATGTACCCCCGCTGCTGCTGCATCATATCGGGCAAAAACACCTTGGTGGTGTAGAAGTGCAGCATGAGGTTGACGCGGATAATTCGGTCCACTTCTTCAAACGTCAGCTCGAGGATATTTTTGCCCAAAACAATGGCAGCATTGTTCACGAGCACCGTCGGACTGCCCACATTGGCCTTGATCAACTTGCGGCACCGGCGCAAATCGTCCACTTTACTGACGTCACATCGGAAGTAATGGGCACCCTCCACCCGTTCGTAGAGAGCAATATCCAATATGTCCAACACGGCCACGCGCACATGCTGGTGTCTTAGGCGGGCCACCAACTCCTTGCCCAATCCGGAACACCCGCCGGTGACAATCACAAGGTCGCGCTCAGGGTCCAACCGGTGACCAATGAGCTTTCTTGACACCTCGTGGAGCAATTGGTTGGTACGATAAACAAGCAAGTTGGTGATATCCATAGCGACTTGGCGAGGTATGTGGTGGGTGCAAAACACGCCGTGGGTGCGAATAGGTTGCAAGCGCGCGCGGAGGAAAAGGCAGGATACGTCAATTGAAGGTGAGCCAGGGCTGCGAGGCTGAGAGCCAGCGTTGATTAAAATTAGTGAGTCGCACTATTTCGTGCAAAGTACGATGGGGTAGATTCTTTTGTGAGCTGGATTTTTATATGACCTGGAGGTTTATGTGACCTGGAGGTGTATGTGACCTGGAGGTTTATAAGAGCTAGATTCTCATATGATGAGGTATATTCTCTTGTTTATAGTGTTTACCCTAGCTCAATTGTGGTCGGAAGTGTTTTGTTGAAGTATATATTATGAAAGTCGACGATTTGTTCGATGAAACTAGGGAGGTTAGGACTGGGGATTTCAGCACTTGCTTCAGGGAATGAACTGCGTACTCGATTGGGCCATTTCGGGCCTACTACTTTCAGAGTTTTGGTCATTTTCAATGCTAGACCCTAGAGGCTTATTCAGAGATGAAATGTGCATCATAGCTGATTCTTTGGAGGATTTAGAAGTGGCTAAAATGTCTCAGTGCTGATGATGCTACTCTAGGGAAAGGCTCGGTTAATCGAGCGAAGCTGAGTGTGTTTTTGTCTCGAGAGATAACAGAAGGAGAGTTGGTTCTTTTTATTTTCTTTCTTCGTTTCTTTTTTTTTTTCGTGAAAGGTACTTTGAGTACACAATCATTGTTGTTTAAAACGTCTCAGCCTAGAACTTCACAGTAAAGAGTGAGCAGTGTGAGTGCAACCATTTGGCATACAGCGTTTAGAGTGCTGGTTGTTACTTCACAAGTCTCAACTGAATTCGGCTCGACTCCACAAATGATAGTGTGACAGTTTTGGGATACTCTTCAGGCTTGATGCAATGTTTAATTCATTCAAACAGCAGCCTGTGCGAGGTGTCTCGTTTAGGCAAGTTTCAGCCAACAGTCTAACAATGAGAACCTGCGCTAGTGATGATCGGGCAACGAATCTACAACCTGTGTTATGGAATACAAGGGATTTGCACTCACTACCACCATTGTAGTTAGCTGACCCATTGTCAGCTTCAACTATATAATGACTGGCTTTCCCTCCCTAAATGTTGGAAAGCCAGACTGGTTTTACTAGAAGATCTCAAGTAATACATACTTCAGATATAAAAACCCTGACACAACGTTGAGCGAGGTGAAGAGAACGGCTTGCTGCAGAACGCGTCGGTTTGAATTTACCCTTGAATTCACCCTTATTGACTTTAACCTTGCTCAATTTATCTGGAGCAAGATGAATTTCTCAAGCTCTTTCTGATAAGTCCCATTTCCGACTTTCTTCTTATTGTGGTAAGTTTTGTTTGTAAGTAGGATCTATTAAAGTATACGAATACGCGTCACCACGTGCATGGTACTGCTGATGTACAGTTGGCCCGAGGAAGTGATTCTACAGTCACACAGTGAGCCTTCTTTACTCTTACGGTTTAGCACTGACTCAAAAACAATTTCAGATGGTTAGCTTCGGTGTTGAGAAGAGAATTCTGAAGTATTACAGAATCTTAAGCAGAAGCAGAAAAATAGTCATGACCATTATTCGACGTATTCCTCAATAGCCTCCGCAAGTGTTCTTTTTCGTTTTCATTCACTGTCATTCACTTTTATTCACTTTCATTCACTTTTATTCACTTTTATTCACTTTCATTCACTTTCATTCACTTTTAGTCATTTCATTCACTTTTATTCACTTTTATTAACTTTTAGTCATTTCAAGTCATTTTATCCTGTCCATGGCACCCAACGTATAATCGAAACCTCAAATCGAAAATAGCTCTTAAAAGACGATTCCAGCTTTTCCATTTGGAGAATCAATTGAAATTCATCCTCAACTACCCGGAGCAGTGATGTTAGTGATTAGCGAGTTTAGCGAATGAGCGATTTTTTTTTTTTTCTTTTGAATGATACATCTGATTAGAAAGGAGGCGTTCCAGTCTGAGCTTGCCCGGTCTACTTTCCCCAAGAACTATAAAAATGTATAGAAGAAAAAACCCTTCCAACATCTTCCGAGTGCATGACTTGTGGCAAACCGCGGTTCTCCCCACACTGAACTTCAGCATGGGTGACCCAACTTGCATTCGCTCGGAATATTATTATATTGTATTAATAATAATAACTATCGGTAATATAATGATCATATGAGAACGGTTTCAATATCGACCACTAATCAATTAGCGATAATAATAACAGAAATCGATATTATCGAAAATAATTCGACTTGGTGTACTTACCTTGTTCACCAAAATCCATGCAAAGAAGGAGTGCAAAATTACTAAATCTTGCACATCATTCTCCTCCGTAGTGGTCGAGTATTATTTTGTACAAGATACACTCCCACAAAGCATGCTCGGACTTTTTGCATTAGTGATTCACTCTTTCGTTAGCGATTCGATTTTTCACTATCGCTGTAATATATAACAATATCAAGGAGAACATTATTAATGTCGATACTAGCGATTTTTAGTGAAAAGTTGCGTCGCTAACATCACTGACCCGGAGTCTTCAAGTGCCCGCTAATCACTACAGACTCTGCCCGCGCACTGCAACCTTACATCATTTCCAGCGCACCATCCATCTCGACCCCACAAACCATTCTTCTTTTCAGAATAAACACCACTCAAACTCAACTTTCTCAGACAAAAATTATCCCAGCATGTCTCAGCCACCCCAGATTCTACGTATCAAGCGCAAGCGTGGCCAGGACCCGCTCCAGGCGTTGATTCTCGAGGACCTGCAACGGCCCAAACGGTCCAAGCAGTCTTCTCCAGTACTGTCCAAACCTGTTACTCCTGTTCTGGAGCTGCGGAGCTGGGTTTTCCAATTATCGGGGACTGACGATAAGACGCAAATGCCCAATGCAGATGTGCTTGCGCTGGTGCTCTCGGAGGCGGCGTCCAGTGAGGAAAAACGTCGTTTTGTTATTCCAAAGGCCCAAACTGAGGAAGATACCGTGATTCCACATGAGCTCTCCGACATGTTGGACAGTTTTTTGACGGTCAACGAAACGCCCATGCCCAAGAAGAAGCGGCGGGGCGGAATTCCCGTTGATATCGAGCATGATGACGAAAAAGACGCGCAAACAACTCAAACACCCAAAAACAACATTTTCAATCCGGAAACAGACGAAAATCAACCTGAATCCCTCCTTGAGGACTATGTCTTCGACGTGTATAAGCTCACATCAACCGAGCCGCTCACCAACAACAACTACCCGCTGTCGCAGATCGGATATATTCGATTTTTCGACGACGACGAGTACGATTTGTTGCAATCGGACGACGAACACAAATCCCGCACGCACATCTACTCCGACGACGAGGATTCCAACGCCGAGTCCTTCTACCGGAACGACTACCCGGAGGACGAGGATGCGGGCACATATAGCGACACCTATGAGCGTCCATTCGACGGTGGTGGTGACGAAAACGATGAATATGACAATGAATATGATCACGACTATGACGAAAATGATGACAATGTCGGGCCCGTCATTATCGATCTGGCCGAAGACGCCGAGGGCCACGCATACCTCCATGGCCATGTCCAGGCAGATCTCGTTGAAAATGGTCAGTTTGACAATATCTATGAAAACTTCTTTGACGACGAAAACAATACCAGAGTCGACTTTCTTCAGCAGGATGACAACTACAGCGAGGTGCCTTTTGAGCGTCAAAACTTCTTTGAGGGCGAAGAAGATAATGCCTTGGCAATTCACCGTGACCGTATCTTTGGGAAGCTACAGCGCATGATCGACGAGAAGGATACGTGAACACTTTATGAAAAAAAGTACTTGCTCTGCAAAACAGCGTGAATATCTAGCGTTCCCACCGCCGGGGCCTCGAGGATTTGCACCGGCACCAAAAGCGGAAGGTGTGATTTCGGCGAAATCTTCTTTTTTTTGTTGGTCGTTTGCGGTGTGGAAGATTCATTGTAAACGACGGGAAAACTCGAAGGAGAGGGTTCCCATAAAAGCTGTGGTTTGTGTCTTTTGACCAATTCAAGCACCGGCTGGTTGTTGGAAATCTCGTGGCAAAGGTACGCGTTGAAACGTTTTAGCTTGACTTCTCGTTCTAAGCTTAAGTCGTACGAGTCTCGGAGATAATTCAAGTCATGGACAAACTGGGAGTTTTCTTCATCGTCAACATCAACCCACACTAGCTGGTGGCTGTTCCTGTTGACCTGTTTCATGTCCAGGCGCAAGTTAGCAATGACATTGGATGTGTGCAAACGTGCAAATTCTTCTCTGATGACTTTCGAAAGCACATCCACCTCACTTGGGTGGGTCCAAAAACTATCGTGAACCGACGCAAAGGTGATATTTTCTGCTTTGGCGCCTAAACACGTCATCAACAAGTGGATGGCATCGGTCGAGTGGATGAGGTTGGGCGCAATGCCGTTTTTCAGCCGTTGTATATCAATGGGCGCAAGCTTTGTGTCGTCGTTGAGAATAATTCTCTGCAACGGCGTGACTAATTCGCGGATGGCTCGCTTGCGGTACATTTGGATGACCGGAAACCCTGAAAGCGTGGTCCACTTCATGGGCCTGTAATGTTTTCCGTTGAAAAAGTCAATCCGCTGATGTTCCGGGTAGTCGTTCGTGTCGTAGGCCTGGATGCACCGCATACAGTTGTCCACGAGCCAATTCTGGATGAGCTTGGCCCCTGCAAACAAGTCCAGAATCGAGTCAAGAATATGTTGCGAGATATACGAGGCAAGCTGGAGTCTTTCTTTTCCTGGGATTTGGGTATAATCATGCTGTGACTCTAGTGCCTCGTCGATCCGTTTCTTCACCTGTTGCATTGCTCCGTAAGGTGTCACTCCATAAACGGCAGTCATGACAGTTTGCTTCACGAGTTTCCGAGACATGAACGGTTGTGCCAGATTCGCATGTTTTTGGTCCATGGGAGCTCCGTCACATTTATCGGAATAAATGCGCTTTTCCACAAGCTTGAGGACTGTGGTATAAACATCTTGCATTTCTTCGTGTGGTAACACGTTGACTGCAAGGGCAGCGTCCAGATCAGCGCCTAAGGCTGCATAGTGCTGGAGCCCATTACACGACCCGTCCTGATGCACGGGGATTCTGGACTTATATTCCGAAATTGGGCCCGGGAACACCCAGATTGCTCTGAGTTCGTGACACAAAGCTAGCACCTGCCACGGATTATCTCCGTCCAACCACCAGGAATCTTCATTCGTGGGAGTTTCAGAGCTCTGTACAATGTTGGATTTGTTCTGCTCCACAAACATCTTCAGCTGCTTCATTGACATTTTCTGCTTGTTATAGAGATTCGCAAGCTGGTAGACTAGCCAATCGTAACCCAGTGGTCCAAGCGGTTTGGCGTGCCAAAACATCATTAACGACCGAACCAAATCCTCCGCCTGATGGGAAAGGTATGAAACCGCCGGATACACTCGGCCTCTGAAGTCCATAGTGTGCGGCAAGTAAAGTATTTCTCCGTTTTTACCGAAACTGTTGGCAAACTTCTTCACTGTTCTGTAATAGATGAGTAGATTTTGGGATGCGGCGATGTTTTTGGCGTTCTCCAGCTCAATGTACTTCCATTTAGCTAGCGCCTCTCGAAAGGCATCCTCGTCATTAAACCGGGACTGATCTGGACGAGGCCCATTTTCCTGGATTAGCGGGGTAAGAGTCGACGGAAGCCCACGAGTAATAGTAGCTTTGTTCATGAGCTCGTCAAACACAGCTAATGTGTGTGGATTGATTGTCCATGGACAAGCTCCTAAGGCGTTCACCGACTCATAAACAGAGGCCAACTGGCCCGTTTCGTGGGCTTTGTTCATGAATAAACTGGTCACTTTCGGCTCGGACGACTTCACTAGTGGAAGACGCGTTGCAAAGTAGCCCCCGTTCTTCGGTGAGGTCCACTGTTTCGGCGGATGGATCATGGGCAATCGGTAGACGCCGGCGTGAAACAACTCGTGGTAGACGCGGAAATGTTCAGAGATGAGTGGATGCACCGTAATAGATCCATATCGAATAAAGTTGGATGCCTCCTCCTTATCCTTTACGTATGTGTGGCAAAACACGTAGTCACCAAGACCATCTTCCTCGTGAAGCAAACGATCCTTGAAGCTCGGGATACGGCACGTTTCAATCAAAACTTTTAACATTGCGCAGGCAAACTCGATTGCATGGTCGTGGTTGAAAATGAAGAGCTGGTTTTCCGCAGAAAACACCGTTTTATCCGCCAGCATCAACTCCCGCTTCAACGACCGCCCGATACGGTCTGCCAAATGGTACACTTTGGCGTGTGACGCTGGAACCGTGGCTGATAACATGTGGGTGAGACATAGTGCAGACACGTGTTCCACGCCTAAGTACGTGAAAATAAAGGCGAACTTTTCGAGGTCTCCCTGGGTGGAAAGCGTTGCCTTAAGGAAGGCGTTGGCCTCCTCGAGCCAGCCCTTGATCCACTCCCTGTGTAGAGAAGTGAAACCAACCATTTTTCCATGGCTGGACACGGACTTGTAGATATTCTGAGACGCTTCTTCCACCAAGAGCTGCTTCTTGTAGTTAAAACGCAAGTACGCGTCCATGAACGCGTCTCTCTCCCGTTGTGGCAACGTGTCAAAGATCTGGTAGTATTTGGCCTGAGGTTGTTTCTCTTTTGTAAATTGAGAGGCATCAAACGAGAACTTCTCGATAAATTGGCAAAGTGCTTCAAGAGAAAGGGCGTTATTATCATCTTTTAACGAGTCTAGGCCTTTTTCGAGTACAGTATACTCCTCGTCAGCAGTTTCTGGTATGTATTCGTTCCGCTGGAATACCTGATTATACTGTGACACGAGTGAAGGGTCACAATCGGCGACTTTTTGTAAAATGGCGCTGGTTTCTGTGTTTAGCACCCGCTGGAGGTCTCTAATATACAGAACCAAGTTGACAACCTCGACTCTGTTTCTCGGGGACGTCGCCTGGAGCGTTCTCAAAAGTACGGTGAACGTAAGGGCGTGTATTTCCTTCAAGTGACGAGCGTTTTGCGGGCGAAAAACACTCTTGGGCATCTTCTGGGCGGCCGAAACCACCTGCGTAAGCTCCTGGTTCAGCAAAGGCCTTTTTCCACGGGTGGCCGCCTGCGTTAAGAGTGTGACGAAGCATGTGGTGTATACATTCACGCTTTTAGCCGGTGCCAAGTTACGTAGGCACCTGTCACGGAAGATCTGGAGGAGACTCAAAGCAGACACGTAGTCGCCGAGAAAAACCGCCTGGAGAAAGTGGCTGAGACGAAGGCGGGTATCAAGATTGGAGACTTTTTCGTGCTTCTGTTCCAGTTTTATCGTGTTGGTGATCTCGATTTGCAGCGTATCTAAAACCAGTTGCTGCTGGCCCGTACCGCCGTCTACTGTAGGAAACAGAGACCGAGTAGCCTGAGAAATAGCGGCTCCATCAGATAAATGTTCAACGTCAGGAGAAGCCTGGTGGGGTAGTGGGCCCCGGCGAAAATGTCGCCTGGCTACAAATGTCGTCCTAGGCACCAAATGCCTGAACTGACCCCAAATGGCATTGCGGCGAAACATAAGCCATGAAGAACAAGAAGAGCGTGGTGGTGTTTCGAGACAAGAAGCCAATCGCAAGTGGCTAATGAAAAAGGTAGTTTATGGGTTTTATAAGGAGGAGCGCGCGCGAATTCGTTGGTGAGGATTTTGAGAGGTGGAGTTGAAGAAGCAGGCAAATTTGGGGCTTGGACAAGAATTATTTTGAGAGAGAAGGTGGTAGAATTGTAACGTAGTAAAGTTTATTTGCAGAGGACTGGGAGGGTATTGGATCGTGGTATCAGTGTAGGCTGGTGTCGGTGTTTGTAAAGCATGGGAGGTTTGGCAAATAGAATGTGTTTGTTGGTGGTGGCTGGTAGCTGGTAGCTGGTGGTAGCTTGCGTTTTCATGATTTACCACGGGGTATCAGAGCATTAGTAACAATGATAACATCAGGTAGGAGCAACGGAAGTTGCAGGGTATCCACTGCTGCCCTATATTGACCATAGTTGACTATAGTTGACAGTTGGCCAAAGTTGACTTATTCTTACCTGTTCTTACCTGTTTAATCAGTTTTGAATACTCCCATATGTGGTGCCCCAATAGTAGCTAGAATATGCCAGAATAGGCCAGAATAGGCCAGAATAGGCCAGAATATGCCAGAATATGCCAGAATATGCCAGTGTGTGCCAGTGTGTGCCAGACCAGCCAGCAGTAGTATCGGTAAGACAAGAAGCTGAAAGTGTAGCAAATTCTAGTCGATCCCTCGCTGCAACTCGCTCATGGCTTTTGATCGTCGTTTCTGCCTGAATACAACCTTGTGAGCGTCTCGGATGGTGCACTTGAAACTGTTGTGAGAATGCTCAAACTTACCTTAGTCATGCTAGCTTAAGCTTGTGGTTGGCAGCTGCTCTCGCTAGTTCCGCTGACATTATCAAAACCAGCACCAACCAGACCGATACTTCATCTTTCGAAGTCTGTCACTTTTTCCAGTTCCATGATCAATCGTGGCTTTAGAAACTTCCCTTGACTTCTTACTCTTCTTCGCTTCCATTCTTTGACTCTGAGCTCTGCATTGGCTGTCAAAAAGGAAAGGCAACATCACACTTAACCCACCCTTAACCATCCTATCTCTCCAAGAATATGGCATCTCTTTCCCTACTTCTAATTGTTAATTGCTGTCTGAATGTTGAATGTCACAGCAGGAAACTGCGAAATGTCCGCTGACACATAAGCCTCCACTCCAAAGCTCAGAAGAACTCCCCTGATAATACCACAAGGCAAATTAGTGTATGCACGAGCCTTTGCAACGGAATCTGACTTACCCTGTTCGCTGCTAAACCCCGACGTGACTTTGTAATTAGTATCCACAAGCACAAACGTGCCTCTGTGGTTCGTTCTCAAGTTATCCATTTGCTTACCATGTAGGCACTTCCACACGTCTCTGCAGATGAACTTCATCACTTCCAAGATGTCGGTGATCTTCAGATTCGTGTGAGACTTAAACATCAACACCTCTGTGAGCCGTAGTCCTAGATCGAACCCGCATGTGTCCACTCGGAGCAGCACTTCCTCGCTATTTAGAAGCTCGCTGTTAAAAACTGCCACCGTTCCTGGAAGGTCGTGAGGTATGGTGGAAAGAGGAGTGTCGATTCTCGTTTGAACGTCACCTTTTTCGTCTTTTTCGGGCGTTTTTCGCTCTGAAAGTCGCTGAGTCACTCGCACTGCAGTAGGAACGATCTCTTGGAGAAGTAACATGAGGCACACGTTGCTCACATAAGCATCTGACTCAAGAACATCAGACATCGTGGCCATCTATTAAAGAATCCGGCCCTTGACACGCAAATAGCTGTAATTGGCAAAATAACCAGAATTTTCGACTGAACCTGGAAATTTAGGCGTTTAGAGGATGCAGAATGGTTTTTCTGCTGGATATAGGTCAAAACAAGGCCTTCCGTCTGCTTTTAAAATGGCCTGTTGACGTTGGGAGTGTCCTAAAGGTCCACCATACGGAGGCTCACGCGACATTTTCTCCCGGTAGGAGAGGTTCGCGCCAGCGTGCAAGTTACAAGTTGGAACCTCCCGCTTGGTTTTCGCAGCCGCAAACAAAACCAATATTACCACTAGCATCAGTCGCCGCAAAATAGAAACAAGACTTCGTGCTAGAACCTCACCGGGTATCTGGAGCTAATAAATACATCAGTAAGCTATCAACAAGGCATTTGTGACTTTGCTTGATCAAACTTTTTTTTTTGCCTCAAGCTACACTTCCTCCTTTTCCTCTATTCTCTTCCTTATCTATACTACCTGGTCTCATTCCGTGCTTCCTAGAAACATACCTTCACCACTGACACCCAGCAAAAACAGCTACAAATATACCCAAAACCAGCTACACATATACCCAAAACCAGCTTCAGATATACCCAAATTCACCCTTAAACCTCTTCAAACCATGCCACGATTTGGAAAGTACTCGGGCAAAACTTCTCTTCCCGGCGAGTTCGCCCCTCGTGCTCTATCTCCAGTTTTAGCTTCACCAGTAGTGGTTAGGCTTCTGTCAGGAGAAAAAGTCAAGGTGATTGCACCGGAGAAAGCGGCAAAACAGGAACAGAAAGACAACAACACGTGGGAGTCTAAATATCCACGTATCAAGACCATTCCCCCGCCTGGTGCTGGTGAAAATACTCCCTACTCAAGCCTGTCGTATAGCAGTCGTTCACTTATGAGGGGTTTCTTCGATCGTCCCGAATATAACCGGCGAGCCAGTTCGGGCCAAGACCAAGGCAGCCTTGACAGCCATGGCACAAGAGCCGTGTCGCAAAGACTTGTTGATTCTTTCGATAGTTTGGATCCTCCAACCGCACGGGTCAATATACTCAGCGGGAGAGACATGTGGATGTTTCCGAGGATATCCAATGACAACCCAGACTTGTTCGATTCGCCAGAAACTGGAGCCGAGCGGGACGCTGCATTGAGAGAGGTTTTCAAGAAATTCGAAGGCGACGGTTTCCAGAAGCAGAAGGAAGCGGAAAAGATGGGAATAAGCGGAGGAGAGAAAATGAGTGGGAATGAGAAAACAGGTGGGAAGGAGGGGCCAAGGCTGGGCTCAGCGCCTCTTGGTATTTCTATTCCTCCTCAAGTTCACACGCCTGCTGTTGCCGCTGGATTAGAGTCAGAAAGGGGAGATAATGGTAACCCCAGAATAGTGGAACCAGAGAGGAAACTGGGCAAAGATGATGAGCTCAAAGAGGGTGTTAAAAAGGGGCTCAAACCGGAGATCAACAGGGAACTCAAAACTGAGCCCAACAGAAAACTCAAAATTGAGCCCAACAGAAAACTTAATGCCACTGTCACCGGCTCGGCTTCTGCCTCTCGAACACACGATAACCTGGATTTAACAGATACAATCCCACCCATTGAAGGGACCAAATATAAACCCAACACCAACCTCTTGACTGTCCCTGTGGCTCAACACAACCCTGAAGCACTGCCAACTCCTTCGGCAGTTGCATCTCTCTCACTTCCAGCATTTCCCGAAACCTCGCCCAAAACTTTACCACCATCTGAAGCAAAAAACGCACTTTCTTCCCAGGTTTCAGCAGTGCACTTGTCACATACGACATCCCCCGAAACCCATGCCCAGATTCTTCTCAAACCTTCTTCTAATGGCAGCCCCCAGTCGCCACTTGGACCTTCCCAATCAAGTGCAGACAGTCACACTAGCCAGCTTCTTGTATCTCCACAAGCACTCATTTCGTTTTCGCCCGAAGATGTGGTAGAGGCCCGGGCACGGCTCCAAGTGAAGCTCACCCTCGCTGAAGTGGTGCAGAGTGAGTACGCATACGTCAAAAGTCTCGTGCTTCTTGGAAATTTCTTCCTTGAGCCGTTGCTAGTGAAATGCTGTGGGCTTAAAATCACGTGCACGCCGCTTTCTAGCATGGACACAATTGTCAGAGCACTCAAGGACAAGCACCAGGTGTTTTTGCGTCAAATTTCCTCGGAAAAAAGTATTGGAAAAGTGGCGCAGGAGATGATCGAAGTGGTTTCCGAGCCCAACTACGGGACCTACGCCGTGTGGGCCGAGCTTCTTCTTCATTTGGTCAACAAAAAGGTGGCGCCCTTCGAACGCTCGTACATCGGAAATCTCCAGAGCTTTCTTGAGAAAAACCAGCCCGGTGTTCTGCGAATGGACCTCTCACTCTCGCTGCTTCTCCAGAAACCGATGGGCCGAATCGCTAAATACAGGCTTTTCCTCGGTGCCATTGCTAAGCTCTGTCCGGAAAATACCACCGTTGCAGAAGCCATAGATATCATCAACGACAAGTTGACCGAAATCAACGGCGAGATCAAAACTTATAAGGAACGACAACAAGTGCTTGAAAGTGTGGCCGAATGGCTCGATCTCTCAGAGACATCGATCATGTCGTACCAGCATTTTGGCCTTCTTAACCTCTTGACCAAGTGTACGGTGATTTGGCTCACCCATAATCGCCGTGGCCCGCTGGAGGTCGTTTGGAGAGAGTGCCACGTATTGCTCCATGATAATCACGCATTGTTCACCGACACTAAGGCACAAAAACTTCTTTTCGTGGTGAGCTTCCCCAATTGCCAGCTTGTGGCCGACTCCACCAGCAGTATTGGCGGGCTTTACACCAAAGACCCGCTCTCGCTCAAGATCATCTTCGAGAAGGAAGACTGCCAGTACGAGCTCATGCTAGTAAGCAGCACTCCGGACGCCCACGAGGCGCTTTTACGGGCGTGTGACAAGATCCCCACTGATCCTCTCGGATACACGTCTGTGAGCGATTCGGACTGTTTCATTGGACCAGCAATGGCACATTTCGACATTAACCTCGATAAGCCGGAACTCGTCCGTACTCGCACGACATTCTGCTACTTCCGCCAGTCGTACAATGTACACGAGCGGCCAGCGGCATTTCTGTTCCGGGGATTTGGCTCGATTTTCCGCAAGAACTTGGTGTGGCAAACACAGGGCTAGATGACTAGGGAAATGGTGGATTTGGTGTGTTTTTTTTCTGTTTTCCATGTGTGTTTAGTTCGAGTTATCGGGAGCATTTGCATCCATATAGCGCGGCGCGAGGAGTGAGGCATGGGTTTGGAAATGGGTGCAAAAAAATGGCACTTGCCATATTGCAACGTTGCAGAGAGGTGGAATAATGAAGACAACGGGAGACAATTTGAGAGAGCCATTTGGGCTTTTTTCGGAACTCCAACACAATGTCGCCAGTACTTTTGGAATACTCTTTTAAACGGGAATGTTGCATGTGTGCGTGTGCTGCAAAGCGCAAGTCATGACACACCAATGAGAGGTGGTGGCAGAACCGTGTTTCCGAGAAAAGAAAGAAAGAAAGAAGAAAAAACTATTAGAGCTCTCGTTCTTCGTCATATTGTGATCTCTTTTCATGCTTTCATTTTTTCTTCTTTTTTTCGGTTTATTCGGATTTTTTCGTTCTCAGTCGTGGGGAATGTTTTGCTTCAGGCTCAATCCGTTTAGTTCGTAACTTAACCATTTGGCCCAGCGCACTTGGTCGCATCTTCCATCAATCACTCAATGGCTGCTCAAGTAAACCATATCAAGGCCTCAGAAAGTAAACAGCCCGAGAATGGCAAGAAAAACAGATTTTTCTCTCTAAACAGCCTTCAGCTGCAATCTGTGAAGTAAGATTTACTCAGGCGAATTAACGGCCTTCATGGGTCTGTCTTCGATATCATTTACCCAAGCCCGTTTTTTTTTTTTTTTTTTTTTTCTTTTTTCTTTTATCCACCGACCCCAATGGGCAGGCCAGTGCTCATGTCGGCCGTCTCTGGCCTCACAACCGTACATACGCTCTTTCACAAGCACACTTAGAGCCGCCATTCCATGACCCCTGGCGCCAATTTTCCCAAACAAAATGCTTGCAGTGCACGTAGAACGGCCAGAGGATTCTTTTGGAACCACTTTGAGCCGGAAATTCCCATTTTATACAAGGCCGAATTGTGGTACTACCTATCCGTTTTAGGAAAGTGCCTGGCTGGCTGGCCGAGGGGCGATCGTGGCCGCGACAAGTTTACGCACAGGGCCATTGTTGGGTGCGTACATTTGAGCATGGCCCCGGAAATCGGTGGCCACGGCGGCTTGATTGATCCGGAACTTCATTTCCGGGGACCACGCGTGCTTATCTGCAGGTCGGTGCTCACGTGCCCTTGACTTCCGGCCTGGCCTCCGGTCTCTTCCTCAAAACCAAACCCAAAGGGGTACTCGTTGCCGCCACCAGTGTAAAAACACAAAAAGAAAAACATAAATCGAATACTACCGCTCCTGATTTTTCATTATCAACACCCCTCTTCTTTAATATAAGCCCCATCAAATTGTTGGGCGCCGCGGGTACTGGTATATTTCGCATTTTTTTTTTATCTTTTTTGTTATGATTCCGCATAGGAAAAATACAACACGCTTCCAGTCGCTGAGTGCCGGCCATTCTCAAGGGCCTTTGTTTTTTTCCTTTGTCGTCGCCACTTTTCCCCCCCCGCGTCTTTTTTTTTTATTATTTTTTTCTGGCCTCCATATTCCACACTCCGGATTTTCTCATTTAGTGTGTGAGAAACGAGTGAGGGAGAAAAGAACCCCATAGCGCTTATTGACAGCCTTCTTTTTTTATTTTCCTTCCGCCACCACAACCACAAAACCAAGGAAAAAAGGGTGTTTGCATTCACGATCCTCCCATATCCATCAGCGGCTATCGAACGGATCCACTCACGCCCTGAGCGAATTAGCGATTGATTTTTTTTCTCTCCCGCCGACTTATTCGCTGGTCACATCTTGTTTACATCCACTACTTTTCAGCCCGTATTTCCAGCACACGTGTTCTACGTCTCCGGCTTGCTACGTCTCCGGCTTCCGAACACATTATCAAGCCTTGGAAATTGCATTTTTTGAGAGATATTATCATCGATTTTATTTTGTTTTGTGAAGAAACTGGCTTCTAGGTCTGGAACTCTTTATAACTGCTTCCCATCAATCTATTCGGCTGACAATAATCACAAACACCACCTAACAGACAATCCTTTCAATTGCACTCGCCCTTCATCAAAAGGAAATACTTCGACTTATTCCCCGCGTTACCCCTTCCCGTCATGTCTCACGAAGGTAGTGTACAGTTTTCATCTGGGCAGTCGATACTAAACCCAATAAATTTAGGTGGCACTTTGCCGCCCGCAAGTGGTGGTTTTCCCTTAGCACACCCACAAGCAAATGGGCAAATTCAGGGCTCTGTTCCTACTTCGGCCCACCAACAGCTACACCAGGCCAACGTGCTAAAAATGACGGGTTTGCCGACGAATCTTACTCAGCGAGAGGCCGGGCTTATATTCTCGTTGGTTTCTGACGAAGTGCTCACTTTAGACTTGAACGAAACCGATATGTCTTTGTCTGTTGTTTTCAAAAACTTTCATACGTGCATGGCGGCTGCCAGAGTTCTTGATGGAAAGTTCATTTTCGGCCAAAATGAGGGCCCGGCTAAAGTTGAGTATGACTCGAACCTTGCCCTTGCAAACTCCACCGCAGCTTTTGAGAGCCTAAGACTTTCTAACTCTGGCATCTCACCCCCTTCATCGCTGGCTCTTCCTCAACAAACAGGGCACCATGGGTCTGCTTCGAGCCAACATGGAACCGGTGCTCCGGGCATGGACACATTCCAAAAACGGTCATCTATAGGCAACCAGAGATCGAGGTTTCTTTTCAGTGACCCTTTTTCGGGTGCTGCCACTCCCACAACGGGGCACCCTGGCTCTATTGATTTGAGTGACTTGACTGGTAAGTCTTTGCTAATGATGAAACCGAATGATGGCAGAGATTTTGAAGGCATGCCGCGTGACCCCTGGGCTTCGCAAAGCCAAGGGAACATTGGGTTTGCCTCAAATCCACAGACCCCTGGTTTAAACTCGGTGCATAACTCATACGACTGGGGTCCTGGAAATTCGGGGGGTTTACCAGGTGCCAGCAGTGCCTCTTCGCAATCTCATCAGCAGCAACCCCACGTCCAACAAGGGCCTCCCATGCAGCCAATTCACTCTTCTTCTGGGAACCAGCAAATACCTCCTTTTCTTACTCTGGCTCCAGGAGACCGCCGGAGAACGTCGTCATTTTTTCATGGACCAGGTGGACAAGTTCCAGCTCAACCCTCGTTAAGTCATGAGTCTCAAGCGCTGCAAAGCCAGCAGGCTCCTTCATCTTCCCTGGAAGGGCACTCGCCTGCGTCTACTCAGTCATCGGGGCATCTGGAACAACCACAAAAGCAACAGCAACAACAACAGCCACCACCACCACCCCAACAACAACAACAACAACAACAACAACAACAACAACAACAACAACAACAACAACAACAACAACAACAACAACAACAGCATCCCTCAACTCAATCTGCGGCATCGGTTCTTTCCCAAGGTCCAACCCAGCAGGCTCCATTAAGCAGCATACATTCGAGTTCCTCGCCGCGAAATGGGCATGTATCTTCAAAACCGCAGAACTCAACTTCACATACTTCGGTCGGCTCGAATCAGGCTGTTTCTTCAGGCCCATCTTCAAATGCAAGGTCAATGTCTAAGGATGTTCCTGATCTTTCTTTGCTTGCGAGAGTGCCGCCACCAGCCAATCCTGCCGATCAAAACCCGCCTTGCAACACTTTGTATGTTGGAAACTTACCTCCGGATGCTACAGAAAATGAGCTCCGAGCGCTCTTTTCGCCTCAAAAAGGGTTCCGCCGTTTGTCGTTCAGAACAAAGAACCAGCCCTCAGGAACTGCGAGTGGCCCGTCTGGCCATAATCATGGACCAATGTGTTTTGTGGAGTTTGAAGATGTGGCGCACGCAACGATTGCATTAGCGGAGCTTTATGGTAGGGCTTTGCCAAGACCAAATGGAAGTAATGGAAAAGGTGGGATCCGATTGTCTTTCTCCAAGAATCCTTTGGGTGTTCGTGGACCAGGAAATCCCCGCAGAACGTCCACCAACTCCCAGCCTTCACTGGCTGGTGGAACAAGCAATGGCGTGGGCAACTATGGATACTCCAATTACCATTGAAAGTGGATCTTTGTGCGTTCCCACAGCCCAAAATCATTGTCATCACGTCACTGGTCTCATTGCAAATCCATTGTCTTACAGTGTACGATAATGGCGATGCTTTTTGCCTTTTGCTCTTGCTCTTGCTCTTGCTTTTGCTTTTGCCTTTGCCTTTTGCCTTTTGCCTTTTGCCTTTTGCTTTTTGCCTTTTGCTTTTTGCCTTTTGCTTTTTGCTTCTTGCTTCTTGCTTCTTGCTTTTTGCTTTTTGCTTTTTGCTTTTTGCTTTTTGCTTTTTGCTTCTTGTTTTTCTATTTTCTTCTATTCTAGCTGGTTAATTGCTGGCCCATGCCATCACGCTCACTAGTGGGCCGTCGCTTAAGGCCGGCCGCCACTTCTGTATTATATAACATAGTCATTGTTTACTTCAATAATAATTCCATTCTTCCGGCCGTCCCTCCGATCGCACCACGCAATCACTTCGACACCAAGGTCAACATCTCCCCTGGTTTGGCATATGCTTGTGTAAGCCAACTAGACTTTAAAAGCGTTTCTGTGGTGGTTCTCTTAGCGGAGTTAGGATGGAGCATAGTCAAAAGCTCGATTCGAGCGTCATAGTTGATTTTTTTGAATAACGACAAGGCCGGATTGAGCGAAGTATTATAATTCTTATCATTCAAGCGATCTGCTAAGCTTCGTAATTGGCTCTCGCTGGAGGGAAAGTTCTTCATGTACACTTCAATGTGTTTATTTCGGTCGTCAGAAACAGCATCGGCTTTAGTCCATGGAGCAGACATGAGATATAAATGAAAGCACACGATTCCCAAGGCCCAAACATCGACGCTTTTGAAGTTGAAGTTTTGAATGAATTCGATATCTAAATTTTGGCAAGAATTTGCAGTGTATTCCAACTCAAACAATTCCGGGGCCTTGAACGACGGTGTGCCGCAGTTTAGGTCATTCAAAGACACTTGGTCGGGAAGTTTGGTAAGGTCTAACGAGCACCCGAAATCGTTGAGTTTAACAATGCCCTGGCCATCAATAAGGAAGTTTTCGGGTTTAAGGTCACGATGAACAAGATCATGGCGATGGAGGAAATCGACTCCCTGCACCATTTGCTTGAAAACTGCGTCTTTCAATGGCGTGCACATGCTGATTTTCTTCGATCTGAGCGTGCTAAGAAAGTCCAACATGTCCCCTTTAGGACAGTACTGAATCACCAAGGAGAGATCATCCGAATCATCGCCCACAACCAAGTCGAGCACGTCCACAACGTACTTGGATGCCCTGCACCTGGCAAGGTTATCGTGCTCCCGAACGACGGATTTGCGATAAATGTCGTTTGTTTGGTTTGGCTGTTTTTTCACTGTTTTGATAACGACAAACGTTGTGTTTTTGGCATCCAGGCCCCGGAAAATCACGCCGTTTGCACCGTCAAAGATGGGTTTCCGCGAACACTTGACCCAATGTAGCTCTTCCTGAGCAGATTCTGCAGAAGTACCCAGGCCATTGTGTCGAAAAAACGACGTATACTTGATCCCGGAAGAAACTGAGTTTGAGTTCACGTTGATCAGACTGGCAGATGCATGGCCCATGGCCGGATCTGGGCCTGACTCTGGGCTATTCAGGACGTGCCACGCGGCAGCTTGCTCCATAATCCTTACTGTCGTTTTATTTGCATGCAGAAGGAAAAGAAAAGACTTTTTTGATGAGGATGGGGGTTTTTCCGGAGGTTTTATCTGTGCATAAACTTGAGTGGGGATGCAGACGCAGGGCGCTAAAGTGCGCTTAAGTGCGAGGGGATGCGAAAAGACTCTCAGCAAGCGTCACTAGAAAAGAGATTTGTGCGATTCCGCTTGTTGTTTGATTGTGTGTGTGTCTTTTTTGTTTTATTCCTTTCTTCTTTCTGGAGCTGAAGGCGTTCCAAGTTGTGTGTTTGTGATCCTTTTGTGATCCTTTTGTGATCCTTTTGTGATCCTTTTGTGATCATGCGCAGTCGGACACAAGATTCACCCGCCAGAACTTCGGTGCATGCAGCTGCTGGCCCTAGCTGCGACATTATCAGGTTTTGAAGAAAACTCCACTTTCTGTTCTGGAGTGATTTTCACATGGAAAAAATCCAACTTTCCAGTGAATTTTCCCTCTTAAAGCCTCCATTCTTAAGTGTTCTACTTCTGTCTGTGCCTGCATGGTCCTACTATGATGTGGACGGTACAACGTCGGATGTAGTGATTAGCACGAGATGTATAAACTCTGCAGAACAAAAATTCTGAAGATAGATCTGGACGATTTCACCAGCATGTTTTTCAAAAGCCCTTAAACAAGGTCTTGTTTCGCAATGGCCAGCCATAAAATGTTACGGACACGTGGTACCAAGCGCATCCAGTCGTTCGACCTAAGCTCAACTACTCGAAATTTCTTCAAGTATGGGCCAAAAAAGAAGCATTTCATTAATCTCAAGGAAACATTGTTCTCTTCGTTTTATCTCTGGTTGCTTAGCTCATTCCCATCTGTACATCTGTGATGGCCAACTGCGCTGAATACTGATCGGAATGAACACATTATTGTTACGTGACGTTAGTCGGTAACCTTCCACGTGATAACTTACGCGACATGCCGACGATAATCTTCCTTCTTGTTGGGATTTTCTTGATTATTATTATTATTATTATTATTATTATTATTGTTATTATTATTGTTATTATTATTATTATTATTATTATTATTATTATTATTATTATTATTATTATTATTATTATTATTATTATTATTATTATTATTATTATTATTATTATTATTATTATTATT
>JAJMHP010000107.1:0-40165 GCA_030583235.1 Metschnikowia lunata
CTCGCGAATATTTAAGGGGGCCGTCCCCCGCCTGGATGACGAGGTTGGAAAGGTAACTTAGTTTAATACAATCAAGACAGACGTAGGCTGTACACCTTTACACCACAGCTGAACTGTCTCTAAACACTTACTCGTGTAAGCTCCTCCAACTACTACTCAAACCTGCACACGGGCTCCTGCGTCAGCCGTTTCTATAACAGGCGAGGGCTCTTGGAATTACTATCATCAAACTTTTTGAAAACTTTTTCAAGCCCTCGAAGTTGACTTGTTCTGGGTTAAATCGACTTTTTTTCATTGAATTTGGTATCTGGTGAGGTAACTGTATCCAAAATCTCTCTTCAGCTTTCTTTGTTACGATACTCCCTGAAATTTTTGGCTTTTTTCATCAAAGATGTAGGTACGTCTAGTATTCCGTGTCCTATAAGCATATTCTGGAGCAGACTCCCGTTCTTAGGCCCAGCCTAGTCACCTGATGTGAGATTGCGACTTAATAGGGGTATTTCTTATAGTGATATAGCCTCTCGACGCTGAGTAAGGCGTGAGCCGAACTTATGAGCATCCCTGTAATGTGATAATTCTTTGAATAAATAAATAAATAAATGAAAAAAAAGCAATCGTGAAATTGGTCTCAGCACAAACGATGGTCACCCATGTATTTGCTTCCATATCATTTTCAGACAATCACGTTGACTTATTATGTTTGGCGTCGAACCATTTCCTGCATACTGGGAATGAAATATAAGAGCATTCATTCGACATATACTTTTTTTGATGAAATGAATATCGATGAAGCTTGAAGTTTACCAAAATTCATTTCCAATGGAAATTTATAAAAAATTATATCCATCTTCTCATCTTCCAGGGAACTTCTCTAAGCAGACCTGGTATCAGCATTTCGAAACACCGATGATACCAGTCTGAGGTACAGTCTGCTACTGCACCCTATTAAATCTCTTGCAAGTGGATTCCACTTGGTGTTTGCCGATCTTGCATAAATCTATAAATCGTGGCTATTTTTCTTCTATTGCGAAGGCCAGCTTTGTCCAGAGTTAGTCAACACTACCAATACATTCAACGATTATGCACTTAAGGTGTCCCTAGCTTAAAACAAACCCACCAGAATCCAGTCACGTGACTGCTTTAATATCAACGATAGAATATTTGGAATACTAAGCAACATTCAAACAAAAAAAAACCACCGAAAAAAAATATTCCACACAATATTAATAAACTTCCTCAGAATTTGGTCATTTTCCCATAACTCTAGAAAGATCTCTTCCTGTTTGTGAATTTTGCTCGTTGTTTCTTCTATTTTGAAAAGGCTAATTTGAGGCATTTCGCGCTCCAGGACATCTTTTTTGCACCCATTCGCAGCCACAAATTTTCCACCACCAAAAGAGCCAGCACTCCAATACTACCAAAACTTTACAAAAGATTTAATTACTTCTTCTTTCCTCTCTTCTCTTTTTAAATGTCTCCAAAAAGTATAGTTCATCTCGACCACTCGGGGGAGTTGGCGTTCCAAAAAGTCGTGACGGTGGCCCTATCTCACACCGCCGGGGGCCACTTCGAAGAGCTCTCTGTGGATTTGGCAGCGTTGAAAAAGCAATTGGCAGTGGTGATATCGAGATTTCCTTTTGCTTTAAAGGAAGGAGAACACAAGAGCATCATGGGAAGCATTTCAAATAGAGAATGTCGTGAAGCCGTCGTTTTGGTAATGTCTCGTATTCTCGTGCTAATGAAGAAATGCGCCGTCTATTATCAGCAACTACTGCGGGATCTAGACCAATACCACGAACAAGTACCAAAGTTGGTCGAGCAGTACAGTGATCTCAATATTATGCTAGGCGAGGCCTATCACGAATTCAGTGCGTTGCCGAAACGGTGCCTGGAACTCATTGAATGTGAAAGTTGTTTTCGCGCAAGAGTGACATTTGACAAGATGTTCAAATGCCACCAGTATTTGCTTGGCGAGACAAAACGGTTCAAGAAGGTGGCTCATGAACAAATCACACTGTTGGCACGGGTTTCAGAGCTCACTGAGTTCTCCGACCGTTTGATAGTGCTTGTCAACTACGTCCATGACTACATCTATGCGATTTCACAGGAAGACGAACTTGTTTGTCTCGTGAGACAGATTTACGTTCCAGGATATGCGTGTGTGGGCCACGACCATCTTGCAATCAAGCAAGCATACCGAGCGTTGGTGAGTTACTACGAGCGGTTGAAGTTGCCGGCAGAAATGTTGAAAGAAATCCGGCCTGTTGCCCGGAGTCTCCAATCTGTGTTTCTCATGGCCGGGCGGGCAGAAGAAAATCTCAGTTATTACTATAGGGAGGCTATATTTCCGCTTCAGATGGGCCTCGATGCCAAGATTCGCCGCCGGGAAGCGGCTCTAGGCGAAGGTGTAATATTCGATTGAAGCGTGCACCGCCATTGTTTGAAATGTTAGTTTCAGATAAGAGAAGATAGGATTTAGTGGTATGGGGGAATATGGTGTAAGAAAACTAACAAGCTGCTTCAGTTGTTTGTGTAGAAAGGATAAGTTAGGTGTCTGTTAATGATAGTGGGCCGGAGATGTATATTAGAATGTCAGTATTGACATAAAAGAGAAGGGGGAAGGATATGAAGGGGTTTTTTCAAAGAAACATCATATTACAGGGATGCCCCTTGCATGGATTTTTGATTTTTTTTTTTATTTTTTTTTAAAGAAACATCATATTGCAGAATGTCCCTGCGACGAGCTCTCACCCCGCACAGTAACGCAAAAAACTATAGAACTATAGAAAAAACCTGCAATAGATCGCAACCTCACTTCAGACGCTCAAGACAAGCCCAAGCACGAAATTCTCCTCCAATTGTTACACTGTTAAAAAACCCCTACCCAAAAAGAGATCAACCTCTTGATCTGATTTCTGAATACCCCTTGTCATCGGCCCATCGGAAGTGTCCGACGTAGTGCCCAAGACAATAGTCTATTCAGAAGGGGCTCAAGAACATTACCATGTCCTGAGTCCCTGCACCGAACTGAATAGACCTTAAATGATGAGCATGGGAGCAATGAAAGGTGCCTTTCTTTCACTTCTATTTTGCAGTGACTTTTCTAGTCTTTTTAAGACATTGCAATGGTCCAACTAAAAAACGGAAATCTCGGTTGCGGCCATACCAAGCAGAAAGCACTATTTCCCGTCCGATCAATGTTAGTTAAGCTGCTTAGGGCCTCACTGAGTAGTGTAGTGGGAGACCATATGCGAAATTGAGGTGCTGCAATCTTCTTTTTTTTCGGGTTCCTCGGTCCATGTGAAGTAGAACAAGCTCAAGATAAATTACCTAACTAAAATATAATAGGTACAGACGAGCAGATGAAGGGGGCTTAAGAGACAGGTGGAAATTAAGGAGCAGTGCGTCGAAAAAGAAAAGCAAAAAAAGGCGAGAAAAAACAGAAACTGAGAGAAGGAACGAAACAAATAAGCCCTGGCTCCCATTTTTTTTTTTTTTTTTTTTTTAACTACTACATTGGTAGAGGAACAGTAATGAAGTGGTGGATATAGTACAAGCTCTCTACCAGTGAAGGCCAAATGTAGTAATGCGTTAGTCGCGCGATTTGCATTTATTTGATATGTCTTGATATATTCTTACTAAAACTAGACGACGACCCAAAACACGCTCAAAAAGAGAGTAGCGCGTCCAAGTGATACATAATACGGCCCTTGGATGCATTAAGGTCCGAAGCCGAGCACCTTTTATGCGAAAGAGGCAGAAATGGGGATCAGATTCTACGGGACAAAGTACAGGCCTAAACATGTTTATGGGACCCAGAGTTCAAATAAAAAAAAGATCTTCACTCAAGTGGGGGTGCCATGCAGCGATGATTGGGCTTTGCACAACTTTAAACCTTGTAATAGTCTTACAGAATCTGCTTGGTGAAGATTTCGTGAAAATAATCTTGCCAGCATTAGGCGCTCGCCGTTGTTGCGCGCGAAATTAGTCTTCACCAACACGATCTCACGAGCGTGGAGGGCCATAGTCGAGTACACCGGGTGACTTGAGATCATATGAAGCTGATACGTGACCTACGCCACCGGTGGGGGCGGTATGAAGGACATAAAAATAATTCGAAACGATTTCCAGAAAGATCCGAGTAGGTGCTAGCTGTGAAAGGGCCTAGATCGACACATCACCAAAGGGGTTCAAAAGTCGGCAGCACCTGTTATAGTAAAGTCTTAGTCTTTTACTTCATTATTCTTATTGTTACTAAAACCAGATAGAGATACTGGGTCAACTATGGGAAAAATATAATTTTAATAAAAATTTAGTTCCATTTAGTTGCGCGGGACTTCGCTGCTCTCTACAAATCTATCAATCTCTCCCGGTATCTTTTTATTTCTGGTATCTTTCTATTTCTGGTATCTTTCTATTTCTGGTATCTTTCGATTTCTGGTATCTTTCGATTTCTGGTATCTTTCGATTTCTGGTATCTTTCTATTTCTCCCCGTTTCTTCAGTTGTCCACCATTATTCAATTTCGCTGTTTCTCCCTCTTTGACAACATCTACCCATATTCTTACCAATCATCTTCATCGTTCCCCGTAATTCCCATAAATCTCACTATGCTTCATCAACCTCACCAGTCTATTCAAAGCGCGCGTCGAAAACCAACCGTAATTAATCACACCTTGGCTCATCTCGCATCGCACCGTGGAGCCGCACCTACATAATTTAACTGCAAATTCCAATTCTTTATTTTGATTCTTTCACCTACAGCTGACCACAAACCACGCCAAAACCCCACGCCAGAACCCGCCCAAATGAGGTTTTTTGTGTCTGCAGACGAGACGGGCAATGTCAAGGAGGTGGTGTGCACCCGGGGCACCGATACCCTGGTGAAAGACGGGCAGAAGCCTGAGTTGGTGCGGAATCTCTTGCAAAAGAGCGACTTTACAACCGTCAAAACCCGTATTTTGCACTTGGCCACGTTACAGGAGAAGTGGATTTTGGCGTTAAGAAGGGGAGGTCTTTTTTCTGTACACGAGTTTTTCGGGTCGTCGGAATCCCCCGAGGAAAACTACCTACACTTGCATACATATCAGTTGGAGGTGGAAGAAGGCGACAAACCAGTATCTTTGGTGCCTTTTCCCGACCACGACTTTGCTGTGGTGGCGTTTGAGTCGGCCAAAGTGTTTGTGGTGTATTTCCACGCTGGAAAATTCGATGTGGCGCCTCTAAAATTCGACCTTCCGCCACGGCAGACTGAAAAGCCGTCATCGGTGAGCTGTTTTGTGGCCAATCCTTATATTCCGGGGGTTTTTGCCTACGGAGGCAAGGATAACGACATACAGGTGGTGCGGATGTTCAAGAGTGACCACGAGTTCACGGAAAAGAGCTTTTCTCTGGCTGAAAACTGGAAGTTGTCTGTACTTTTCAAGGCACGGAACGTTGAGCCTGACCATTTGGGCCTTGAGGTGCCTATCTGGGTGACTAGCCTTTTGTTCATGACGCCGGAAGAGGACACAAAAAAGAAATTTCGCCTTGTGGCCTCGTCCCGTTACGGCCATATCCGCAAGTACAACACTGCAGAGGATAAAGTGCCTATTCTGTCATATAAGGTATGCGACACGCCCATCATTTGGCTTGCTTTTGCCTCTAGCGCTCAGGACGAGATCATTGTATGTGACACTCACACGTTTGTGGCCAAAGTGTCCTTGACACAGACCAACGAAAAGGGCCAGAAGATTATTTCTGCATCTGCTGGTACTTTTTACCGACCCACACTTAAGCTTTTGGGTAAGTTCTCTGAGGGCGGAAACACCGGTGCAGTGCACGGCGTGGACGTTTCTTTATCCCTGGGACTTGTTGCATTTGGCGGTCTCGACCGTTACTTGCGTGTTTTTGACTTGAAAACCCGCAAAATGGTGCTGAAGGTATACTTGGGCACGCAAATCTCTTGTGTGAAGATCTTGGATGCTACAGATGGAGATGAGTCGAAGGAGGCCGAAGAAAAGGATGCCGTGGATGACGAGGAGTTCTGGAACGGGCTTGAAGAAGGCAAAACCCCATCGAGTGGTGCCCCGGTTTTGAAGAAACGCAAGAGAAATATTTGAGGGGATGTTAGGAGATATTAGAGCGAGAAGCCGTCGTGAGGGATGGCTTATTCAAGGCAAGGCCGTTGATACTGTGGTTTGTGAAAGATGGCGGTGTGCTTTCAGATGGATGTTTGCAGTTGTTTGTTGATTCGAAACATATTCACATTCACGATTCTAATGAGGACTCATTCTATGAGAGGTATGTCTTTTTTGAGTTCAAGAGGTAATTCAGAAAAACGACTGAACAGAAGTTAAAAAAGTTGTCTACGGGCTAAGAGCCTAAACGAGACTCAACTGTCCTATGGTTTACGGTTTTACAGTCTGATACATGTGCTAAGCTGAATGGTCACAGAATATCCGCAGGTCAGTGAAATTGCGAAAGAGAGACGCAGGATTTATGATTTAAATCCTCGAGTGTCAATAGATACTGTAGAAAAACAAAACAGTGTAAAAAAAGTTATTTATTTTTCTTGTATTTTTCTGTACTTTACAAATCCACGAATCCACCTGGTTTTCGGTGAGCCGGGTTCTGTTTTCCAAACCGATTGTACCCAGGGTGTTACACATTTGAGAGGTTCTCCTCGCTAACGTGCGCATGTTACACTGTATCAGAGCATTGTATCGCACCCTACTTTTACCAGATTCTTTTAGTTTCCATCAATATTCATCAATCCTCACCATTTTCCACCATTTTCCTAGTAACAGGCTCCAAATCACCCTTTTGTCCTCCTTTGACTAACACCTTTGCTAACTCTTACCAGCAGACTTTCCCTCGTTTATGCGTGCCGATAACAGTACTCAACAGTTAGACAGTAGACACCAACCCACGAAAGCCCAAAGATCCCAAATCAGAGTAAAAGAGAACCCATTCAAACAGAAAAGTCTCTTTCTTCTAAAAAACCCACGATTCTTTCTTTCAACAAAACGCACCGCAAAACGCACCGCAAAACTCTGTCCACTCTCTCAATTCTTTCCTTTTACCCACCTAAAGCACTCCAACTTCTCTCTCTTTACCTCAGAAAAGCCGGGTCTTCCAGACTTAGCGCCGCTCTGCTTTCCTGACGATTACTGGTGTTGATTTCGCTCATGCACTGCCACTCATTCATGTAGTTGCACTTCCAAAGCCGAACTTTTCCATCGTCGCCGGCCGAACTCAAGATAGTTCCGGTGGAATTCCACTCCACACGCCACACCTCCTGGCGGTGGTCATTGAGCTTGGCCACAGTGTCTATTTTGAGGTCGCCCGGGGCGTTTTCGTAAGCCTTAAAGATCCGAATGTACCCATCTTTACACCCAGTCGCTAGTAGGTGGTAGCTACGGCCCATGGAAGGCGCCCAGCTGATGGAGCGGATGAGACCATTGTGCTCGGGAAGACTACATGCTTTTGTAAACTTGGCCTTGCTTTCCAGCGACGGTGGCGCGTCTTCAAGTTGTTCTGTTGACCGGAATCCGTCCGATGAGTGGTTTGCGGCAAACAGACCGGGTTTCAGCGGGGTTTTTTCCGCCGAATTTGGTTCCAGAGAAGCTGCCGTCGTGAAGATAAAGCCCTGGTCGAGCGCAATCACGGCAAACTGCTCTGTGGTGGCGAATTTAGACGGACACCATTCGATACAGAAACTGCTCTGGAGGCTTTTGGCCGGGAGCTGCAGATTAAGAATGGGGATTTCCAGCGTGAGGCTCCACACCGATAAGTCCGATGGTTCCATCAGCTCGTAGATCCGCACAATGCCGTCGGATCCAACACAAGCCAACTTTAAACCCAAGTGAGCAGGAGCAAATTCCACATCATAAATCGGGCCAAAGGACTCCACCGCCAACGTGGCCAACTTGGCCCACCGTCGGCCCAGGCCCTGCACCTCGTCGGGTATTTCCTGCCATATTTTTACCGTTCTGTCGTAGGAACAAGATGCCAATATCTTGTAACTGGAGAACTCGGGATGTGCCCACGATACCTTCACCACCAGCGAGTCGTGTGCCTTCCAGGAATCGTTCAAGAGCCAAGTCTGCGTATTAGGGTCCAAATCAAACACTTTTATGTGGTGGTCCGATGATGCCGTGGCCACGTGGCGTCCGTAGAAATCGTACTTGATGTCATGTATGAGCTCTTCATGCCCGGTCTGAAATGCCCTCATTGTCGGGGAAAAATGCGGGATCTTTTCCAGCGGTTTTTGTGGAATTTGAGCGGTGGCAAGCTTAAAGGGTGAATGAGGGATTTATTTGTGTTTTTAGGTTCGGGTTTGTGGCGGTTTAGTGATACCCCAGATTACAAGTGACAGAACAATGTGATATGAGAGAGTATCTATGGAGATAATTGGGTGGTGCGAATTGAGGCGGAAACGGTGAGTCGGTGAAAGAAAAAGGCAGAGAAGAGAAAGATGAGGGAGGAACGTTAAGGGAGGGGAGTAAGAGGTAAGGAAGGAGAAGAGATAAACATTAAGAGAAAGAAGGTGCAAAAAAGGAAGAATGTGTCTTTTCACTGAATGCTTGAAAGTACAGACAATCTAAAAGACTGGGTGCTCTGGTTGGTCTGGAGCTCGGGTGGGTGTGCTAATTTCCGCACTGGAATAGGCCCTATGAGGGCTGATGAAGGTGGTTGGTTTTGAATCGTGGTAAGTTCAGATTCCATAGGAGGCAAACAGAAAGTTTTTTTTTTGAAGTAAATGTTATCCCGCGTTTTAAAATGTTTAAAAGTTTTTTTTTTTTTTTTTTTTTTTTCGTTTTTAGTATACGTGATGCCAAGTCGTAAAGTCAGATCTGAACAATCAATCGCCTAATAAGTGACTTCACCAGTTCCAGATTCGCGCAGGCCTAAAAACCTTTACCTAATTAATCGATTATGCTTCGGATCCAATGGGGCAGATAAATATCAAAATGCCTTTCAAACTTTTACCAAGATGTGTGAAAGTCTGAAGAATTTAGTCCATTTGAAAATCCAAGTGATTTGCCTCACCAGATGTATCATTCAGAAGAAAAAAAAAAAAAAAAAGTAGGTTTGTATATCTCGATGAACTGAACTGCTACGCCTTCATTCAACGTCTAACGTGTCCACAGTGCACTGTAATGTGATATGAGAGTGATATGCAATAGGTGTCAGTTTCCAGTTTCGGGTACTCATTTTTCTTCCATTCAAACCCACGTTCTTTATTTTGTCACTTCTAAGCTTGCACAGTAGCCACAGGGGTGTTAAACTGACTAAAGCTCAGTCTGCTTCTTGATTATTCAAAATCAGTACCTTTCCACAACCACCCGACTTCTGAACCCCCATGTTATCATTCTCTGTGAAGTATATCTAGTTCCGAGTGCTGACTAAAGCTCAGAAAAGAATGAAGGTGAAAATAATCCAGATGAAGGGTTATTAAAAACCAAAGCAGAAAAAACATATCCACGAAAATTGCCAAACCTCGCTGCTCTTTATTTTATCCCCACTTAACGTCAAACGATTCTCGACCCTTGCCATATATACCTTGAGAAAGCTCCCATCTTTTTATTAAAACCTTCTCTTATAAAAATGATAAAACTTAAAATTTTTCATTATCATCAGGTCACACAAGAAGAGCTCATTCATTTAATCTGGGTCATCTAGCAACCAAAGTAAACGACTCCTAGTCAAATTTTGCTGGACCTCCCCAAAATCCACCTCCAAATATTCAGGGTTATTTAGACTCGTGTGAGTGTTTTCTTACCTTTTAGATTCCCGATGAAATCTTAACAAGAATTGTAACCTTACAAGCCTTTAAATCCTACAATTTCACATTCTATCTGCCATTTCTTTCTCTACTGCTTTTATTTAACACTTCCTACGGCTGCAAATTCCTGTCTCTAGCGTTTTGCCCGACAGGTGCGAGGAAAGACAGGATTTACTATAGGAATACCTTCGACGCGAACAAATTCGAGGAAGATCACCCGAAATTATAAAAGGAAAAGAAAGTTTGAAAAGAGTCCCTAAGCTTTTTCTTCATCAGTCATTCCTACTTTCTCTTCTCCGGTAAAACTAAAAAAAATAAACAAACTATGTATCTTTTACATTTCCCCCAACTTCTGCTCCACCACTCACTCGACTTGCAACGCATGTAAAAATGCGCGGATTGTTTGACAGCTTTTTACAGGACACCTACCATTTATTGCACCAAAATACACCTATTCAGGATTACATTACCCCACGATTCCACACGCAAAACATTTATTTTCTCACCGAAACAGCATATTTGGACAATTAAGCCCATAAATTACCTCCGAGACGCTTTTTTCCTGGATAAACCCTGTCAAATATGGCGCTTTTCAAGCTTTCGGTCGTTTTAGCCGCCTGTGCTCTTCTAAAAATGCACAGTCCGCTTCACACTGCCGTGGCTTTCGGGCTTTTCGGGTATGTTGCTACGGCGTATCTAGTACCTCTATTGGGCGAAAGTTTCATGAAAGTTGGACTTTTTGGGAAAGACTTATCGAAGCCGAAACCGGTCCTGCCTATCCCTGAAGCTATGGGCGTTGTTCCCGCCGTCACGTACATGATTTTACTTGTCACCATCATCCCTTTTGTGTTTTTCAAGTATCTTGTTTCATTTCTGGAAATGGCCAATCATAAAGACCTCTCGGAAACGTACAATATTCAATATAGATCGGTGGACAACCACAACTTATTTCCACATAACAAACTTGCGGAGTACTTGAGCGGGGCCTTGTGTCTCATGTGCACACTTCTCTTAGGGTTTTTTGACGATCTTTTTGATATCAGATGGAGACACAAGTTTTTCCTTCCGGCGGTAGCATCACTTCCATTATTGATAGTATACTATGTGAACTTTAGTGTCACCTCTGTTGTTGTGCCAAAGTTTGTGACCCAGAATGTGTCGGGAAATGTGTTTCTTGAGACTTTGAGCAATATTTGCCGCTGGGCTAATGCCCTGGTGACGTGGCTTACAGGGCTCAAATTCACCACTCTTGCTGTAGACTACGAGTTTTCCAATGTTCCAGCGCCAAAATTGCTCGATTTGGGGGTCTTCTACTATGCATACATGTCGGCATTGTCGATTTTTGCGCCCAATTCCATCAACATTTTGGCCGGAATAAATGGGCTTGAAGTCGGCCAGTCAATTGTGTTGGCAGTGATTTTCCTTGCCAACGATATGTGCTACTTGATGAGCTCGTCGGTTTCAATGGCTGCCTACGACTCACACATGCTCTCTGCAATTTTCATTTTACCCTTTTTGGGCGTGTCTTTGGGGCTCTGGCAATATAACTGTTACCCGGCTCGTGTGTTTGTAGGCGACACCTACTGTTACTTCAGCGGCATGGTATTTGCCATTGTTGGTATTTTGGGGCATTTTTCCAAGACGCTTCTTATATTTTTGTTGCCTCAGATTGTGAATTTTGTCTATTCAGTGCCACAATTGTTCCATATTGTGCCTTGTCCTAGACACAGACTCCCCAGGTTTGACGAGAAAACTGGCTTGATGAACGCTAGCTTTGGAGAATTGAAGGAGGGGAACAAGTCGGGCAGAGCCCTTTTGGAAATTTTATCGATGTTTAAATTCGTGAAAGTTGAACGGGATTTGAAAGGTAACATCACTCGGTTTTCAAATCTTACCATTATAAATTTGGCCTTGGTCTGGTTTGGACCAATGCGGGAAGACAAGCTTTGCTGGCTCCTTCTAGCGCTTCAATTATTTGTTGGTCTCTCAATGCTAGTGGTTCGCCACACAGTTGGTCCATGGTTGTTTGGATATGACAATTTATCGTGGGGTGCGAAGTGAGAACTGGTTCACTCTGATTAAGGGGAAATTGCTTTCAAAAGTGACGAGAAAAAGATACCCGAGTTGATGTTTTAACTGCAAATTCGCTCATAAATTCAAGCAAAGCCATACAATTGAAGCGAGTGTTGCATTCAAAGCTACAGAAACTCCCCAATCTTGTGAATATGGATATTCTGAGCAAAATTGGGCAAAACTGAGCAAAAATACTTAATATACCCAAATTCCAGCTAAATTATTCCCGGCTCTGTGGCGAAATTCCAAAACCACCCCAAACAAAAAACTTTTGTCATCTTTGATCATTCTGATTGCGACTCATCCTGCTCATCTTCTGGGATATGCCTTGCTAACGCTAAGATGGTCAGCCTAGCAAAGGAGAATTGGGTATCGAACCTCAGAGAGATACTAGAAGGTATATTATGCAAGCCTCTGTACAAACTGCCCCAAAAATCCATATATTGGGTTTCAAGGTAGATCCTGTCGGCATACCCTTTTATGGTTGGATCTGGTGCTCCTTCTGCATCTCTAAGTACCAAGAGACGCACGTTAAGCTGGGTAATGCATCTCACTAGATGTTGGTCAAGACTGTAATCGTTATTAAAGAATGATAAAGCATCAACGGCATCTTCCATAACCCCCAACATGTATTTTGCGTACTTGAGGCGTTGAGACACCAACCAAGATCTAGGAGGAGTCTTGACTGATTTGACTGTATTCATCATGATCGTGTTGGCCTCTGATCTAAGCATACTCTTCTCAATATCTTGGAGTTGGATTCTGAGGTTCTTTCTCTCAGCCTCAAAGCCTCGAATATCAAAGGTCGTTTCATTGACAAATGTTTTGAGGCCATCCACAAATGATTTCAAGGGGACTTCGGGACCCAACGACTCCAAAACTGACGGATCTGCAACTCGGGATTTGAGCCTTGAATCACGCTGAAGTTCACTAATGACAAAATTCGTGCTTGTGGTATCGACCAATTCCCATAAAACGTCTCTTTTGGCGACGTGAGCGGCTTCGTTTGCTTGCTCATTTATAGTGGATGCGGTGACAAGGGACGCGATTAAGGAGCTGACTATAATGTTTGTGATGATCATCTTTGAATTGTTTTCTGGGATATTTGAAGAATAACTTGAATTGAAGGTTTCGGCAGCCCTATTATATTGCCGTCGAAAGTACTGCTCAAGACTCAAGGGTTGATTTCCGGGCAACGATTAATGGATGTGGCTATGCGAATATATTAAAGGCTATGCTGCAGATCTTTTTCGGTGCCGGGATCAGAGAAAGAGATCTTTTTGATCGACAAGCACGCAATCGCGGAACAAGAATGTGGTCTTATGGGTGGTAATGACAATGAAGGTTTTTTTTAAGGCTACATCAACGGCGAAACCTCATCGTTCTTCTGGAGCTATGTATGTTCTAGACATTGTAATGCTCGACGGCATAATTATTCCTTTCATTCTGAAAAAGTGGCTATAGTTGACAATGAAAGGAAAATTCCAGCGATAACAAATTCCGGGTAGGGTTCGGGTCAGTCGGCTATAATCTGATCTGGCGGCGAGTCAGAAATTATGATACTGGTTGCGGAAAATTTATAACATAATTCATCACAAAACTTTTGGTGGGATCTGCTGTGTTTTATGTTAAGCCATGACTTGAAGACGAAACGAGGAAGTTATAATAAGCTGTCCCGGAAAGACAATGCGGAAGATCGCATGGACGAACACCATTGAAATCCAAAGTGATACGTTTCACAGGCTAAATGAAGAATCAACTGGTACCAGAGTGTAGTATCTTCGAAAGCATTGTTCGTTCCCAAGGACGCACATAATCAGGTATCCAAGCCTTTTCATTTCTATTTATTTTTAGAGGTTCTTACTCAACTTCACTGTTTAGTGAGGGAAATGGAGGAGTAGTGAACCGAATTAATAATGGCTACAACAAACCCTTGGGTCTAAAACTCAGTTAGTTACTGTTTTGAGAAGCGCTCACATCTAAATTAATGAAACTTGTTCGAAAACTTGCCTTAGCGTTCAAGAAAAAGCTTGGAAAAGAGCCGATATAATGACGATAAAGAACTCGAGGCATGTGTGCAACAACTCTTCTGATTTTACTAATTCGAGGTGATCATACCATGATCATGAAGGTTTTTGATCAGAAGCAGTAAAAGTACTAAAATAGCTTCACTCGGCCGGAAGCAAATATAATGGAGATTGTTCATGTTGTGAAAGTATACCGGTGGGTAAGAGGCTGCTTACGATGTTTCCAATTTCCGCACGAACTCTTGATTAAACGGACTACGAAGAAAGAAGAAAAAAAAAAAAAAAAACAGAAGAACTGATTCACTCGTATCAAGCCAATTGAAATTCATGGAGAGTATTTCTGGAAAACAAACCAACAATCGCCAATATCCACCTTTCTCATGATAACTTCATAACCGCTCCATAACCACAGTCAAGCCCCGTTGAGTTCACACATGTTACTCGACATTTTTTGTTCAAATTAGAAGGGTTTTCAAATCAGCGAATATATGGCAAACTCTCATTCTCTAGAAACAAGATGTGCAAGCAGATTCCCCTATTAGCAGCGAAGAAGCTGGATATTACCTGATTTTTATGAGCACTAAAGCGAGCATGCCCTGCATTTGTCAGGATAATATAAATTACTGGAAAACACTGGAGTGAACATTTTGGGCATATCCGACACCTTAAGGAGAGAATAAAGGATTATTGACTGACAGATCCTTGCTAGATCCTACAAATACTCATTTTCTTAGCTTTCCTCATTTGCGATGAGATTTACCGTGGTTGTGAGCTCGAAGCTTTCTACGTCCTTTGGCTGGAAGTCCCTTTAAGTTACCATTGTCTTGGATTAGGCGAGCAATTACGGGTAAGCAATTTAATCGGTTGTAATCTTAAATTTGACAGAGAGTCAGAAACGCCTAAAACGACGTACAGTGGTCTTTATATGGAGCTGCAAACTATGCGCGTGTTTATGGATCAAGCTAAAAAATCGATATTCCGTCAGATATCATTTACTACCACACCTGCACCATGTATCTCAGGAAACACCACCCTTAATCAAACATATGCTAAAATTCATTAGATCCTCACAGGTGAAAGAACTAATTAATTTACTATAATGAATGAATTTTCTTATTAAAATCATGTTTAATCTGCGTGGATCCCAAGAAATATCCGATTAACGACGATTGCATTAATCGGGGTTGACTGCATCAGTATCTAAGATCTCCAGTATCTATGATCTCCCTCCACTCTGAAGCGTATCTCCTCACTCCTATATCACCGATTCACCGATTCACCCAATCACCTATCCGTCTATTCTTCCGTCAGAAAGAGAAATCTTCCCCACCCTAATATATTCTCAACTCACCAAATGTCGACCTTTTCAATACCTTTCGTTTGTCTATCAATCAATCACCGTTTCTCGTTGTTGCATCTTTTGCAGCTGCGACTAAGTTGCAAGTTGCAAGTTCCATCCCACCCAGTCACGTGCGCCGCAACGCCATCTCATCTAGAAAGCATGCGACTGCGAAAAAAAATTACACCTTCCTACTCCAGGTATCGCTTAGCACAAGACTCTAGGGTCACGAAAAAACACCTCCATTTTTTCTGGCCCATTTTTTTCTGGCCTACTCTTTCTGGCTGATATTCTGAAACTAAGTCATGGACATTTCGAAGCCCGTGGGGTCCGAAATCACATCGGTCGACTTTGGCGTGCTCACTGCTGAAGAAATACGCAAGCTTTCAGCAAAGCAAATCACCAATCCGGCTGCTTTTGATACTTTGGGCCATACCGTCAACAACGGACTTTACGACTTGGCCTTAGGGGCGTTTTTGCGTAATTTGTGTGCCACGTGTGGTCTTGATGATCGGTTTTGCCCCGGCCACCAGGGCCATATTGAGTTGCCTGTGCCGGTTTACAACCCGCTTTTCTTCAATCAATTGTACACGTTTTTACGGCTGAGTTGTCTTTATTGCCACCATTTGCGCATGAGCGAGTTGGAGACCCACTCTTTTGCCTGTCGGTTGCGCTTGATCCAGTACGGCTTGCTTTTGGAGCTTCAAGAATTTGAAGATATGTTGGACAAGGAAAACGGTCAAACAGAGGACGGAGGTGTGGCCGCGGCTAACTTGGACCCGGCGTCACGCCAAGGTATTAAGGAGAAGCGCCTGGCGTATGTCGACAACGCCATTACCCGGGCAATTGACGAGGGCAGGACGCTGAGAAATGGTCTTGTCACGGAAATTGTCGGAGAGGAGCGGAAAAAAACCATCCATACGTTTTACGCGCGGATCTTGACCCGCCCCAAGTGTGATAGGTGTGGCATGTTCTCGCCGCTATTCCGGAGAGACGGATATGTCAAGGTTTTTGAGCACACGTTATCGGAAAAACAAGCTTCAGCCAACCGAATGAGAGGCTTGACTAGACCCGATATGGTGCGCAAGAATACATCGGTCAAAGAGGCGGCAACACCAGCAATGCCCAAAATGAAACCGGCCGCTGGCGCTAAGTATATCCTTTCGACCGAGGTGCGCAACATTCTTCGTGCCGTGTTCAACAATGAGCAAGAAGTGTTGCAATTGTTGTTCCACCTGAGACCGCTGCTGATGGCACCGGTTTCTGCCGACATGTTTTTCATGCAGGTGTTGGTGGTGCCACCCACGAGGTTCCGGTTGCCCACCAAGTTGGGTGACGAGGTACATGATAACCCCCAGAATGAGCTTTTGGCCAATGTATTGAAAGGGTCGCTTCTTATCAAGGACTTGAACGACCAGATTGCAGGCCACTTTTCCAAGGAGAAGGCTCTGGACCTCGAGGAGAGACGGCGGCTCTTTAACCGGTTGATGAACGCGTTTGTGGCTCTCCAAAACTCCGTCAATGCGTTTATTGACTCCACCAAAAACTCCAACAATACCGGCGGCAAGCTTGGGATCCCGGGCATCAAACAGGCGTTGGAGAAGAAGGAGGGCTTGTTCAGAAAGCACATGATGGGTAAGCGGGTCAACTACGCGGCCCGGTCGGTGATTTCGCCCGACCCCAACTTGGAAACTAACGAGATTGGTGTGCCCCCAGTATTCGCTGTTAAGTTGACGTACCCAGAACCGGTCACCGCATACAACGTGTCGGAATTGAGACAGATGGTGATCAATGGGCCAGACAAGTGGCCCGGGGCCATCCAGGTACAGAATGAGGACGGGCGCATGCAGTCGTTGATTGGTATGACTCTAGAGCAGCGGAAAGCCGTGGCCAACCAGTTGTTGACGCCTTCCAACGGTCTGTCGGTGGTCAACAAGAAAGTTTATCGTCACGTGAAGAACAAGGATGTGGTGATTATGAACCGGCAGCCCACATTACATAAGGCGTCGATGATGGGGCATAAAGTGCGTGTTTTGCCGGGCGAAAAGACATTAAGGTTGCACTACGCCAATACAGGAGCGTATAATGCCGATTTTGACGGAGACGAGATGAATATGCACTTCCCACAGAACGAAAATGCCAAGGCTGAGGCTCTTCATTTGGCCAATACTGACTCACAGTACTTGACACCTACTTCCGGAGCGCCCTTGAGAGGATTGATCCAGGACCATATTAGCGCAGGAGTGTGGTTGACAAACAAGGACACTTTTTTCAACAGGGAGACGTACTACCAGTTGATTTATGGGTGCATTCGTCCTGAAGATGGACATACAAACGGAGCAGCACGTATTCTGACGGTTCCTCCGGCCATTTTCAAGCCAGAGCCCATGTGGACAGGCAAACAGATCATCACCACAATCTTGCTCAACATCAAGCCGCAGGGGGTGGCCGGAGTCAACTTGGTTTCGAAGAATAAGATCAAGAACGAGTACTGGGGCAAAAGCTCAGAGGAAAACACGGTTTTGTTCAAGAACGGCGAGCTTTTGTGCGGGATTCTCGACAAGTCGCAATACGGAGCTTCTCAGTATGGTATCGTGCACTCTTTGCACGAGGTCTATGGGCCCGATACTGCGGGAAAAGCCCTTTCCGTTTTGGGCCGTCTTTTCACGAACTATACCATGATGGCGGCGTTCACTTGTGGTATGGACGACTTGAGATTGACCGATGAAGGTAATGCTTGGAGAGACGAGATCTTAAAGCAGTCTGTTGATATCGGTAGGGTTGCTGCTTGTGAAGTAACCAATCTAGACACCAACACGCCCAACGACAATAAGGAGTTGTTGAAGCGGTTGCAGGAAATCTTAAGAGATGACAACAAGTTGGGTATTTTGGACGCCATCTCCCAGTCTAAGGTCAATGCCATCACTTCGCAGGTTGTGGGTAAATGTGTACCCGATGGAACCATGAAAAGATTCCCTTACAACTCCATGCAGGCCATGGCATTATCTGGAGCCAAGGGTTCGGGAGTGAATGTGTCCCAGATCATGTGTCTTTTGGGACAACAGGCATTGGAAGGTAGAAGAGTACCAGTGATGGTTAGTGGAAAGACGTTGCCTTCGTTTAAGCCATTTGAAACCGATGCTCGTGCAGGTGGGTACATCAAGGGCCGGTTCTACTCCGGCATCAGGCCTCAAGAATACTACTTCCATTGTATGGCCGGAAGAGAAGGGTTGATTGATACTGCAGTGAAAACGTCTAGATCCGGATACTTACAGAGATGTTTGACCAAGCAACTCGAAGGTATCCACGTTGCCTACGACAACTCCGTGAGAGACTGCGATGGGTCGATGATTCAAATTCTTTATGGTGGTGATTCCGTGGATACCATCAAGGAGTCGCACTTGACCCAGTTCAAGTTCTGTCTCGACAACTACAATGCCATGTTGAGCAAGTACAATCCAGGCGAGGTTGTGGACAACTTGGACACACTGACGGCCTTGGCCTACAGTAAAAAAGAGCGCAAAAACTTCAAGAAACACGCCGAATTGCCCCACTACGAGCAGGATCCAAAGTATGATCCTGTGTTGTCGGTGTATAATCCGGCCAAATACTTGGGGTCGGTTTCCGAGCTTTTCCAGACCAAACTCGACACATTCGTTAAGGAAAACCCCGACTTGTTCACCAAACACCTGAGTGAGGGAATTTCCGAGAAAAAGTTTCGTGCCTTGATGCAATTAAAGTACATGCGGTCGTTGGTCAATCCAGGAGAAGCCGTGGGCATCACTGCGGCTCAATCTATTGGTGAACCTTCGACTCAAATGACATTGAACACTTTCCACTTTGCTGGCCACGGTGCAGCAAACGTGACATTGGGAATTCCCAGAATGAGAGAAATCATCATGACAGCATCTGCTTCCATCAAGACCCCCCAGATGACATTGCCTGTGTTGCCTGATGTGACGGATGAAATGGCCGACTCGTTTTGTAAGTCTGTTGGAAAAGTGTGTTTCAGCGAGTTTATCGACAAGGTGACGGTGACGGAAAAAACCGGTGTTGTTGACGTGACTCCTTTCAGATCGTACAAGGTCAGAATATCTTTCTTCCCAAGAGAGGACTATGAACAAGAGTACGACATTACCACGAAGCAGTTGCAGAACTGTATTTCGCGCACTTTCTTGCGTCGTTTGGAGCTTTCCATTACCAAAGAGCTCCGGAAACTGAAGAAGGCCGTGAATCTTCCTGTTGTGGGTAAAGCAGTGCCTAAAGCGCAAAAGGATCCAGTTTCTACGTCACAGGATGGCATGAAGGGAGAGGGTTCTGATGAAGAGGGCGAAGGAGACGAAGACGAAGAGAACCACTCATCAGCAAATGGTAAACAACCAGTGTCATACGACGAGCCAGATGAGGAGGAAGTGGAAAGCATGCGCAAGGCCGAGGAGACTTCTGATGAGGAGATGGAGGACGCGGAATCTGGCCGTTCTGATGATGATTCTGATAGTTCCGAGGATGAGTCTGATGGCGATTCTGAAGCTGGGGCTGACTCTGAAGATAACGACAAGATGCTCGATGATGAAGCAAAGGAGTCCAGCAAGTCTTCGAAAAAGTCCATGTCAACTATGGCCAAAGGAAGACAAGCAGACGTTATTTCCAACCATCACATGATCAAGGCATATGACTTTGACGACAAAAATGGCGAGTGGTGTGAGTTTGAAGTGGAGCTCTTGGGCAATGTGCAGAAGTTGTTGATGGTGAATATCATCGAGGAGTTGTGTCGCAATACAGTGGTGAGAGAAATCAAGAACATTGGCAGATGTGTTCGTCCACAAGCTGACGGTGGAAACAAGACCCTTACTACCGAGGGTGTCAACTTCAAGGCCATGTGGGAACAGGATGATTTCATCGATGTCAACGGTATCCGGTCCAACGACATCAGTGCCGTCTTACAGACCTATGGAGTGGAAGCAGCGAGAAACACCATCGTCAACGAAATCAACAATGTGTTTTCCACTTACGCCATCACAGTCTCGGCACGCCACTTGGACTTGATTGCCGATATGATGACCAGAGAGGGAACGTACCTTGCCTTTAACAGACAGGGTATTGACTCGTCGACTTCTGCGTTCAAGAAAATGTCATACGAGACCACGTGCCAGTTCTTGACCAAGGCTGTTCTTGATGGAGACCGCGAAGATTTGGAGTCTCCTTCAGCGAGCATTGTAATGGGCAAATTGAGTGGTGTTGGAACCGGTTCTTTTGATGTCATGGCCAAGATGGACACAGTTTCGGAGGGATCAGTGTAGGTGTGTAGATAGGAAGAAGAATAAAAGAAGAGAGTGAGAAAGAAAGACAGAAGGAAGCGAATTGGTATTGATATTGATATTGATATTGATATTGATATCGGTACTTGTACTAGGATTGACACTGACAGCGGCCGTTGATGTAGTGTAGTTAGTTAAATTGATATTGTTATTGGTAATGAGACTCATCATTCACATTCGTATTGTTGTATCATTAATGAAAGCAGTGGGGAGTCAGGTAGTATCATCAAGATCGTCAATGATATTGGAATTGACAAGATCATTGAGAGTTAATACGAAGATAGGTAGTAATAATAACAATGACATTCCTATTGTCATTGGTCTTGTCATTCTTGTCATTCCTATTGGTATTACTATTACCATCACCATCACCATTGTCCCATCGAAATTGCAATCTCAGTCACATTGGTATTACCATACCCATTAACATTGCAATCACAACCCTTTCCATAGTGATATTGGATTTGATACCAGTGCTGATTTTGGAATTCATTTTGCCATTGAGGCTTGATATTACCATTGCCATTGCCATCAACACTGCCATGAACACACTTTATCATCAGCATTTTTAACATTGACCTTCCCTAGACTTAGCCAAATTGATTACCATTGATTGATATCACCACTACCACTCTTATCGAAGTTGACATTGTCATTCATATTGTATTTAGTGTCATCGCTATACATTATACGCAGCAAGCAAAAAGGAAGCAACAAACGAAAGCTTGAAACTAGGACGGTTGAAAAACAACGTTTTCAAGTCCAACTTCTTGCCGCCTATTTTCAACACAGACGTCCACGGAACGGAAATAATGCCCCTGTTCTCCAAAAATTGCAAGAGTAAATAACTCGACAACGACAAAAATACGATTGCCGAAGAAAGCTTACCTATGATAATACCCAAAAAGAGACCCGTCACCAGACCAATGCTCAAGTCAGAATAGTTGAGTTTGCCGCCAAGCCTTGAAGTCCTCGCTTTCGCATCCAAACTTTGCGGCGTATATTGTCTTTGTGGAGAAGACACCGAAAAGGATTCGTTTCTGATGTAGTTGGAGGGTCTCAGCAAGATACTGGCACCCAAAAGTACGGGCACGACCTTAAATGAGTGTCTGAATAAGCTTGGTTTAATAAAAGAAGTGAACATCGATGGGCAGGTCTGATGAAAAGGCTTATAGAGAGCAAGCGGGGGAGAGTAGTAAGATTGCTGTTGGCGTGGGGAAACATGCGCGTCACGTGACCAGCTAGGATAGAACATCACGTGACTTGATGGGGGAAAAGCAAAATTGGCGAAACCTCAATCCAATTCTACTGGAAAAGTGCCTGTATGCAGTCTTCGCCAAAAGCATTCCAAATGCCGCGGGCGTGCATCCAGCTAGTCTTTTCCGCCTGCACCTGTGCTATGCAAGCCAGATATAAGAAACCCCAGGTTCCCACGCCAATGAAAATTTCGTTATATACCCCACACTTATTTAGCCCAGAGAAGAGGAATTTCATGGCAATTTTTTTTTAAAAGAGAACTCAATTTCTTTTAATTGTTTGGTTTGTTTTTTTGTGAGCCACGTGATCGGCGTGGTTAAGTGTTTTTTCGGTGTGTTCATCAAGCTTGGCTGCTAATTGGTGCCTTTGATAGTTTAACTGAGAAGAGTCTCACGAACGCGTTCAGACTTCTGCCCAGCCAGTGGAGAACGAAACAGTGAGCATCAGAAAGAAAAAAAAAAAAAAAAAAAATCAGCAGGTAATAAAAGAAGCACCAGGAAAAACAAAAAAAAAAGATAATAAATACAAAAGAAGGAGAACAGGAGAAGAACCTAAAAATCATTTGAAAACAAGAAAAGAAAGGAAAAGTTTTATATTTTTAAATCAAAACTTCTTCGACCACTATTCTATTCCTTCCTTCCCTTTGCTCACTGCGCTGCCTTCGCAATTGCTGCAAAATCCACCACTTCGTCTATTATGGTGGTTGCTTCCAACCCTACACAAGCCATTAATCTTGCTCCGGGAGTAGTTTTGGCCGGGTTTAATGCAATGCTTGACCCGGCAACCATGGGCGAGGTCAAGGTGGTTGTAAACTGCGGGAATACCCCGAATTTTCTCCGATTCCTAGACACGTGCCAACCCGTGATTCCGTCTAACGTTTTGGTGTTGAATCTCGATCCCCACACGTCGCTGGACGACGAGGTGTACCGGGAGTTTCATGTGCGGTTCAACCGCGTGCTCCAGAACTACTTGGCGTTTTTTTACAGCTACAACAAGGACGTGCACTTCTTCGTTAATTCCAACTATCAAAATAACCAGCTCCGGTTTGATTCGCCAACTATGAACGGGGTGCCGTTGAAACTGCTTTTTAACATCAATAGGCTCTTGAAGCTCATCAAAAACGTCAATGGCTCGGCGAATTTTCTCTTCGTTTCCGAACACTATGGCCTGAACAACACTTCCAATGCTCTTCTATATTCATTGGCAATTCTGTACTTGATGGACAACTACAACTACAACTTCGACGCCAGCTGCCGATTCCTACTAGCGTTGATGCCACTGCTGCTGTCCATGGGCCAAGATATCCCTCTTTTCAATGCAAATCACTATGATCATGTCTTGCTAATAGATAGCCTCAAGAAGTTTTTCGTTGAGAACGCCAAAATTAAGCAGGCGGAGGCAGGCGTCATGACAAAGAACTTCAAGTTAAAACGGTCTATGGACATGGCAGACACGGGTCCTGCGATGCAATCTGTGAAGAGAATGGCGTGAAGCTGCGAAGAAAAAAAAAGAAAAATAGAGCCATGCATCTGTATTATATACATTGTTAGGTAACGACACATGGTGCGTAGAGAAAAAAAAAGGAAAGAAGAGAAAAGCAAAAGCTAGAATAAGAGTCAGCGAAAAGATGTGTTAAATTGCTTCTTTTCACCTTGTTCGTTCTTTTGTACTCGTGAATTTAAAGACACAACTGGTCTGTCTTTTTCATACTCAATACACACCACAAACCATCCCAGAAATGCTCTTTCTTTCTTACCAACGTCTTTCTGGTACCGATAATCCAACCATATGTGCGGTTTTCCGGACATTGTCCTCCTGGGACATGGTCAAGCCGGGGTTGTATCTCTCAAGAAGCTCATTATACACTCTCTGGTTCTTAAGATAGGTGGCGACGTTCTGCAAATTGAGGAGGTCGTCCTTCGAGTCTAAAAGGGCTTCGATCTTACTTTCTTCGAGAGGCGGATACTCGATTTTTCCTGCTTCTAGAGCCTCCAACTGCTTTTCCACATGGGCAATTGGTTTTTTGTTCCGGGCTAGTTGCAATTTCTCGTACGTGAGCCTGGCCTTGTTCTTGTCGAGGTCCTTCTTCCACCTATACTCATGGACTCTCCTATGTGCAATCAAGAGCTCTTTTTGCAACTCTTTATAGAGCTTTTTATGCAAACTCATGGTGGCACGGGGTTTCCAATGTAGATATGCTGTGGAAATCAGTGGCCTTTGGTGCCAATCGTGCGATGGTTGATGTCTCGCGCACGTGACCCAGCCAGGCTTATTAGTCGTTACTACAAAACAAAAAGGAAAAACAACAGGGCCACGATTCGGGTCACAAAACTTTTTCTTTCAAAATTAGGGAAGACCGACCAGTCAAGCATCTCTAAATAGTTTAGAAAACGACTTAAATCAAACGAAATGGTTTCGTATGTGTCTGTTCCACCGGCCCTTAAATCCATTGTCCATCTGCTGATGCGATTATTTAGCGTGGCTTGGTAATGGGTCCTGGATTATAAAAAGGTCGTATCAATATATTCCATCGACAATACTTTTGAAATGTGATTTCGGTCATATTTTTCTCCGCTCGATCGCTTGTTCGAGTGGCCTCGTCTTATTTCTTACTCTCTCAAGTTTTCATAAACTTTTTCATAAACTTTTCCATATACTTCCAAATATATTTTATTTTATTTTATTTTCACGACTATCCGAATCTTTCATTAAAGCCCGGAATTTCATCGCACTACTGAGCCCTGTTGCAGAATTGGGACTTGAAGCAGACTGGGCTGGTTCGGTTGGCTCGGCTGGCTCGGCACCTGCCGACCTAAGACCCGCACGCTTTTGACTTCAGCCAATAAAAAACGCGTGTATTTTCGGGGCCGAGCCTAGGTGCGAACGCTCACACAAGCAGAGGGAGCACGAAAAAATGAAGCAAAAGCGAATGAGAAAAAAAAAAAAAAAAAGAGGAAACAAGCCTAGCTCCACAGGTTCCGCTCCTCTCAGCGTGTCTCGTAGTCGCAGATCGCACCTTTCTTCTCTTTTCCTACTTGTTATCCTTTGCCAGAAACACTCGATAAGATGTTCAAATCAGCTGCCAGAAACGTATGTACCGAATAGCGATAAAGTTGTTTTCTTACTGTTTCATTTTTTCATTCATTTTTTCATTATCTCCGGATTCTTTGGCGCGGACTACTTGTTTCGGAGTTCCTGACCACTGCAAGAAAGTGCGCCTTTGGGATTTCACTATAGTTAAAGAAATTTTGTGTCGGACCATACAAGGGGGTGAAGCGTGCATTTGAGTTTTATCGTTTGTTAAAAGCGAATGGCCCCTTCATCAACCCCCTCATCCACGGGCTTCTTATTTTGTGATGTGGCGGTGGCCGAACGCCAATTGAAGGTCATGAACCAGAGTGCCGAGGCTTGAATAAACTTGGACCATGGCATCAGCACAAAATAAGATGGATCCTAGCCAAGGAGATAATTCAAGGATAAACAAAAAAATGGGTTAGACGCGACGACTTCTTAGCCGTCGACTGTATCTCCGAAGTTATTTGAAGTCTTTCCGAAGTCTTTCCGAAGTATTCTCGAAGTCTCCCTCATCTTACTAACATTATCTAGGCACGTACATTTGCGACTGCCGTATCGCCCGAGGCCGCGTTGCCCAAGAAGTATGGCGGAAAATACACTGTCACTTTGATTCCAGGAGACGGTATTGGTAAGGAAATCACCGACTCCGTGCAAACGATTTTCAGAGACCAGAACGTCCCCATTGAGTGGGAGATTGTGGATGTTTCTGGCTTGAGCGAGGACCCTCAGGGTGTGACCGAGGCGGTCAACTCGTTGAAAAGAAACAAGGTGGGGTTGAAAGGAATTATGTATACTTCCCCCAGCTCACACGCAAAATCGTTAAACGTGGCCTTGAGAAAGGAATTGGACATCTACGCCTCATTGGTGTTGATCAAGAACATCCCAGGTGTGAAACTGAGATTGGACGGCATTGACTTTGCCCTCGTTAGAGAAAATACCGAGGGTGAGTACTCTGGATTGGAACACCAGTCGTTCCCTGGAGTTGTGGAGTCGTTGAAGATCATGACCCGGTTCAAGTCGGAGAGAATCGCCAAGTTTGCCTTTGACTTTGCCAAGAAGAACAACAGAAAGCTTGTGACGGCCATCCACAAGGCCAACATCATGAAGTTGGGTGACGGGTTATTTAGAACCACAGTCAAGGACGTTGCCCAGGACTACCCTGGCATTGAGGTGAACGACTTGATTGTTGATAACGCTTCGATGCAGGCCGTGGCTAAGCCCGAGCAATTTGACGTGCTTGTGACCCCCAACTTGTACGGATCCATTCTCTCTAACATTGGAGCTGCGTTGATTGGTGGCCCCGGCTTGGTTCCTGGCGCCAACTTTGGTAGAGAATACGCTGTTTTCGAGCCTGGATGCAGACACGTGGGTTTGGACATCAAGGGTAAGAACTCCGCCAACCCTACCGCCATGATTTTATCTGCTGCCATGTTGTTGAGACACTTGGGCTTGAACTCCCATGCCGACAACATTGCACGTGCCACCTACGACGTTATTGCTGACGGCAGCATCAGAACCCCCGACATTGGCGGCACCTCTACAACGACCGAGTTCACCGACGCTATTTTGGCCAAGTTGAATGCCTAAGGTTGTATTTTTGAGTCACAATGGTGTGAAAAAGTTGAGGCTCACGTATTTGTTTGGACCATACATAGCATAGATAACAATTTACTTTACTGAGAGGTGATGTACGGGATTTTACGGGTCTTGTAATTGTCATTAGAATTAGGAGCATGAATATGTGAAATACCGAGCGTGAGATAATGGGAAGGTGTGGCGAAGTCAACATGAAGTTGAAGGAAATGGTGGAGAAATTGAAGACAATCAGAATGATAAAACGGAAAGAATACAGCAATTTTTTACAGCCACTTAAATCTAAGATACGTAAGATCTTCAATACAACCGGGCTTTCGAGTTTGAACCAGGTCCCATAAACGTTACTCTGATCTGGAAAAAGAGTGTTTACGGACTTCTAAGGCTCTATAATATCACCGACATTCCCGGAAGGTAAGGCAGCGATTCCGAAATACGAAAATTCTCCCTAACGTCGTAACGGCTAAAGGAGCAAGTTAGGTCCCCAGAATTTTAATACAGCAGAAGGATCTACAGACAAGCTTTAACCAAGACCTCAGCCACCTGAATCCGGTTTTATGGTGCGTGTCTTAACTTTCAACAATAGCTTGAGTTCGGCCCCAAATGAGTCCCGTCGGTCGAAATTAGTCAGACATTGGTGCTGGCGGCATCACGGCAAAAATTCTATGTCTACATGAGCACCAAAACATAGGAAAAGAAGTTAGTATGTGTCTGGCGTATTTGCTGAATAACACCGTTCATTTTATTCGACAGGGATAGGGATGTCTTTGAAACACTTAGTGTTTTCAGCAAAACATATTTCATAAGTGTTCAATAAAAAAAATTACCGAATGAAAATTTGGGAACACTGGTTGAACCCAGAGGTGTGGATAATCGAGTAACGAGTAATCACTCCTTACTCGGAGTAATACTCGCGAAATTTCAAATTGACAAAAGAGGACTCAAATCGTAAGACTTTGCTTTACCTGTCATAAAAGACTCTGGTGATGTCATCAGGTTCGGGTTGTTTTCCTGGGAGTCCTGGTGCTGGGATGAAAACGTAAAGAAAAGGAAAGTCAAAGTGTTTTGCAAATCCTGCTCGCAAGCTGTTGATATACAGTATCTTCAATGAGAACATCCATTTGTGAACAAGGTAGATGTACGAATTTTGATACTATTCATGCATTAATAGGATGTCAAGACCGAAATTGACAGGCGTTTAAATATTTTAAAATTCCTGTATATAGACAGCTGACGAGTAATTACGTGTGATGTCGATCAATATCGCGAGAGCTAGAGTGATTACTCACTTCAAATTATCATCATCGGCCCAAGGTGAGGTATCTCCGGGATGATTACTCGATTATCCACACCTCTATTTGAACCCCTTGGCGCGAACCTTATTCCTAATAAATCTCAATTCGACCGAGTCAGGCGATCAACTGCGCAGTGCGCACCATATCGAAGCATTAACAGAAGAAAGACCAATCATATCCATACAAGAATCACCACCTGAGCCTTAAAATGGAGGTAAATAATTGAAAATATAATGATTTGGGTTCGGGGGTAGATCTTAGGAATGGAATTCTAGCCAAAATTCTCCTTTTCCTGTCTTCCCTTCACCCTCTTTACATTATTGGGTTCCCCTGTCTTAGTTTCCTTCATCTGGGCCCTTTTTTTTTTTCCGACAAGAGTCAAAGTTGAAAGCACGAAAATCCGCGCACTCGTCGAGTCGTCGAATCGTCGAATCGTCGTGCAGGCGTCACCCAAGAGTATATAAACAGCCCGCGCGCCCGAGGACATTGTCCTCTTTTTCCTGCTTTGGTCTAACGGTGCTCCGTTCATTCCTTTGCTTGTAATATCCAAAGGTGTCAAGCAGTAAATTTGAACACACGTGGAATTAAATTCCAACAACCTCAGAAAATCCAACACACTCAACAGATTTAACAGATTCGGTAGATTTCAAATCCCCGGATTGACGTGATTGTGCCAGTTTCACAGTTTTTACAACCATTTTTTCCTCGTCCAACTCAAGAATTACAACCATGTGCGACGTTGTCTTAGGGTCTCAGTGGGGAGACGAAGGAAAAGGGAAGTTGGTGGACATTTTGTGCGAGGATATTGATGTTTGCGCACGGTGCCAAGGAGGTAACAATGCCGGGCATACAATTGTGGTGGGCGCCATAAAGTACGATTTCCACATGCTCCCTTCGGGGCTTGTTAACCCCAAGTGTTTGAACTTAGTGGGGTCGGGAGTGGTGATCCATGTGCCTTCATTGTTTGAGGAGTTGGAGAACTTGGAAAAAAAGGGGTTGCATTGTCGCGACCGCTTGTTTATTTCGTCTCGTGCGCATTTGGTTTTTGACTTCCATCAAAGAACAGACAAGTTGAAGGAGGCTGAGCTTTCGGAAAACAAAAAGTCTATTGGAACCACGGGGAAGGGTATTGGTCCTACTTACTCAACCAAGGCGTCGAGATCGGGTATTCGTGTTCACCATTTGGTGTCGGAGGAGCCCGAGTCTTGGGAAGAGTTCCAGCTCCGGTACAGACGCTTGATTGACTCGCGTTATAAGAGATACGGCAAGTTTGACTATGATGCTGAGGCTGAGTTGGCCCAGTACGAGAAGTACCGCGAGCTCTTGCGCCCTTTTGTCGTTGACTCTGTTGACTTTATGCACCAGGCCATTGCCGACAACAAGAAGATTTTGGTGGAGGGAGCTAACGCGTTGATGTTGGACTTGGACTTTGGCACTTACCCGTACGTGACCTCTTCGGCCACGGGTATTGGTGGTGTATTGACCGGTTTGGGTATTCCACCCAAAACCATCAGAAACGTTTACGGAGTGGTGAAGGCATACACGACGCGTGTGGGCGAAGGTCCTTTCCCTTCGGAGCAATTGAACGCCAACGGCGAGACGTTGCAAAATGTCGGAGCCGAGTACGGTGTTACTACAGGCAGAAAGAGACGCTGCGGTTGGTTGGACTTGGTGGTGTTGAAATACTCCAACGCTATCAATGGCTACACGCACTTGAACATTACCAAGTTGGACGTGTTGGACTCGTTCAAGGAGATTCAGGTGGCGGTGGCGTACCGTTACAAGGGCAAGAAGTTGGCGTCGTTCCCCGAGGACTTGAATGTGTTGGCCAAGGTTGACGTTGAGTACAAGACGTTGCCCGGGTGGCAGCAGGACATCTCCAAGATCACCGAGTACTCGGCGTTGCCTGAGAATGCGAAGAAGTACTTGGAGTTTATTGAAGAGTTTTTGGGCGTGCCCATCAAGTGGGTGGGGGTTGGGCCTGCGCGTGAGTCGATGTTGGTGAAGTAGTAGGGGAAGTGAATAGAAAAAAAAAATTGAAAAGTAAAGGGATTTAACGATTGTGATGCAGAAGAAAAGGGTGAGGTTGGGAGGTTTCAGTGAAGACTAGAGATGCTGAAATTTCGGAATTGAAAAGAAATAGGGCAAGGCGGGGAAAAAGATGCCTTCAACCATCTTCCGTATCTTTTCGGCTTTCCTAGGACCAATAGAGATCGGCCTTGTTCAATCGGGTCAGTGTACCTCAAACTTGTGGAGAAAAAGATTAAAAAGGACTCAAGAGGCGAAAGAGAACCAGAAATAAACCCAAAATTCCCTAGAAATGACAGTCATTTTTCATTTTTGAATTTCATCTGTTTTTCTTAATGTTAATCCTTTTTTTTCTTCATCTCTTTTCCAGCCTGCGTTCGCCCTAAATTAGGTCTGCTACATGCCGTGCACACGTGCTCATTTCAAACTTGCATAAAACTGTATGACTAGAATTCTTCCAGCCTTCTTCTCCATCATGCTTACCCTCTTCTCCCTTGTTTCTTTTCTTGTTTCTCTTCTTGTTTCTCTTCTTGTTTCTCTTCTTGTTTCTCTTCTTGTTTTTGTAGTTTTTCCTTTTTACTTGTCCCGACTTGCCTGTCTATCATGCGTGATCGAGCTGGACCAATTTATGAGGCCGCGAGACGCGGCAACCACGCAATAACTAAACTGAAAGCGAATCAATAGAACGAACGAATTTTTCAAACAAGCATCCTCTTCATTAGTCCGCTTTAAAAACACCAGGACAAACCCCCATAAAAATACCAGAAAATGCATTTTTATACTAATCATCGAAGTCTATTCCATCTTTCAATGCCCTCTTCTATCATCATCTAATGTCGCTCGAGGCTGGTAGCCTGGTGCATGGAACTTGCAGACAAAGAGACGTGGTGCGAATCAATTAAACACTCGAGGTTAAATAAACTGCGCTCAATTCTTCCTTGGCACAAGAGATATCCACGAGTTTTCAGTTGGCAGTTCCTGACCATTATCTAATAATTGAAACTTGATCTCTTGCGATAATACCCTTAAGCACTTCCCACCCACAAAATGCCTGGATCCTTGGCCAAGACTACTGTGGAAAAGACGCGTATATCTGACGCACTGATCACCTCAAAATGGCAGCTGGTTCTTGGTACACTTCTAGTTGTATGCAACGTGGCCGTGAGAACTTATTGCGGATTGTTTATGATAATTGCCGATTGTGACGAGACATACAATTACTGGGAGCCCCTTAACGTAATTTTTCGTCGTTTTGGCAAGCAGACATGGGAGTATCTGCCGGCATATGCCATTCGTTCATACGCGTACTTGATTCCATACTATCTCTTGACAGCGCCCATGAGAGACGCTGATTTTTTGTTGCTGGCTCGCTTGCCCAGTTACTACTACTTCTACGCCATTAGAATCGTGCTTTTGGCTGGCTTTACCGCGTTTACTGAATATAAACTCTTCTGCGCAGTGAAAAAACACTACTCGGCGTTTGCCGCCAACTGGTACCTCCTATTTTCGACGTTTGCGCCTGGAATGAGCCATGCCGGCGTGGCACTTTTGCCGTCAGCGTTTGCCATGACCTGGGTCACGTGGGCCACTGCCCTGGCGCTCGATAGTATCACTTTAATCAATGACTCGTCGATCGTTTGGCCGTCTGTTCATGCATTTGTGTGCTTCACTGTGGCGGGGCTCGTGGGGTGGCCCTTTGCGCTTGCGCTTGCCGTGCCTTTTGCCGTGTTTTCCGCCAAGGCACGCTACCAAACCGTGCCTTTGGCGCTGATTTTGGGGTTTTCGGGGGCTTTTTTTCTTGTGGTGTTTGCTGCTCTCTTGGCGGTGGACTCGTACTTCTACTCGAGAAAGCTCTTGTTTGTACCCATCAATATTGTGCTCTACAACGTGTTTGCACTTGACGGTGAGGGCCCTGAGATATTTGGTGTTGAGCCTTTCCTATACTATGTGAAGAATTTACTCTTGAACTTCAACGTGGTGTTTCCTCTTGGCTATGTGGGTGCTATTGTTGGGGCTGTGTGGAGCCCACAAAAGCTCAAGACTGTATTTGCAGTTTCAGCACCTTTAATTGTATGGAGCGTTGTATTTGGTCGTCAACCCCACAAGGAGGAGCGGTTTCTCTACCCGATCTACCCGTTGATTTGCGTTTCAGCGGCTGTTTTCACCTCACGGTGCTTTGAAACGGCGAAGCGTAGTCTGGGCATGCCCCGGGCGCTTATAAGACTTGGTCTGATGATATCAATGGGGGTATATGTGACGGTTTCTGTGTTGAGGATCTTGAATTTGGTGGTCAATTACGCGGCTCCACTTTCCACAGCGCATGCTCTTCAGGAGTCTGCAGCTACAACGGATGAAAACAGCATTCAAAACGTCTGTGTGGGCCGTGAGTGGTACCACTTTCCCACTTCTTTCTTTCTTCCCGACAATTTCCGATTACGGTTTGTCCAAAGCGGGTTTGACGGGCTCTTACCCGGTGATTTTGTTGAGGACGCCAGCTTGAAAACAATTGCGTCCACGTACCCTTCAGGAATGAATTCCAAAAACCAATTCTCTTCAGATAAGGTGGTTGCATTTGCCGAGTGTGATTTTTACATCGACAACTCGTTGCCCATTGACCAATCTAGTGGAGAGCCCAAGGTGATTTCGAGGGAAAATGGCGTTTTGCAAGTGGACCCCGAATGGGAAATCCTCTCATGTGATGGGATCATTAACCCAGACGGGCACCACCAGGGCTTCGGTCGGATATTGTATGTACCCGAGTTTGCCCGGGCATTTGTTCCATATCACGTGGAACACATGGACTACTGTGTGCTCCAAAGAAAGCAGAGATAGTTAGGGAACCGGGTGGATTATTACAATGGAAGCGAGTGTATTCGAGGAAAAATGAGTATTCATCAGGACCAGACACGTCACAATTCGTCGTCAAAATAGTCGTCGAGAGCCTTTTTTGATTTGCGAAAGCCTTCCTGGGCCTTCTCCATAGCGTCCTCGATTAGACGGATCCAAAACTCGTCCGAGTCCTTGGATGGCACTTTTTCTACGTCGTCGCTCTTCTTTATTTTGTCGTTATCTTTGTCATCATTGTCTTCATCATCGTTATCATCATTATCATCATCATCATCATCAGCAGCAGCAGAATCTGTTTTCGGTTTCAACTTGACATTGTCAAAGTTCTGTCTATGGCCGTAGTTCTGCATTCTCTCACACTGCTCTGCTATCGTGGTCAAACCCAAAGCAGCCGCCGAGCCTTTCAAATAGTGGCCCAACGACGAGAGCTTGTCAAGATTTTTAGTCTGGATATTTTCGTCAATCTCCTTAAATGTGTCTTTGAACTGGTCCACAAATGTTTGAAACAATCCTTTGGAAAACCCCTCTTCGTCCTCATCCATTGCAACCAACTCGGAAAATACCGGCCAGTCCACGAGCCCGCTTTCTTGTAACGCTTCACTTTTAGATGCAGACGCTGACATGGTTCAGGGTGTATATTGAGAGAAATAAATGTCGCGTGGAAAGTGAAAATGGTGTCACCTGGTTGGTATTTGGATCTGCCAAATGTCCTTCACTCAAAACTGGGGAGATCACCGGTTTGGGATCAAGTAGGGGTCAAGCAGCAAAATTCTAAGTTTCCTGCCTCTTTAGATGGAAACAATCAAGGATATAAATTCCGTGAGAGCACAGCAAATTTATATCTCAGCTCCGAGTAAACACGATAAGAAGTGAATCGCCAACTGACTGGGTATCTGGGAAGTATCAGCCACCGATGCAAGATAGGATCCAGGGTGGCCAGAGGTGAAAAGAAAAGAAAAAGAAACAAAAAATTAAAATTAAAACACCAACAAATCCAGGTTGAGGTGGTTGAAGCGAAAGTTTGCCGAAAAAAAGTGTGAGTGTTAATGTGCGCTTCAGAGTTGACTGCGACGGTGTTTTTCTTTTTTCCTCGATGAAAGAGTGGCAGCGAGTGACGAGGGAGGGAATGACGAAGGAATGACCAAGGCTGAGAGGAGCCGGGAAAAAATGGAGCCGATTTTTTTTTTTTTTTTTTTTTTCTTGGTTTGATGTCCGAGGCCTGAGGCCTGAGGCCTGAGGCTGGGTTGGATCCTGTACTTCTCTCGTGAGACGGCACGGGCTAATAAAGCGAAATTAAATGGACGAGTGAAAAGGGGCAATGCCAGGTGGAATGTGCTGGGATTAGTTCAATTGGATAGTCACGTGATTAGCTGGTGTTTCAACAATCCAAGCGTTCTTCCTTTTCTTTTCGGGGAAATGCAGAGGCAGTGAAGTCAGTAATATGTTCTTTTACGAAACCAGGGCTACGTATTGTAAATTTATAATGTAGGAGCCAGGACATGTTCGTGCCACACCAGGACGGACCCGCACTAGGCCCTGGGTCGTCACGTATGTTGCTGCGCTCGCCTCGCCAGCGCCAGGAAAAAAACTGCAGAGGAATGAAAGAGCTCCGAGAGAATGATACGAAAGAAATTATAAAATAAGCACAAGTGCGCTATAATGTGGCAAAAAGCTTTTCCTATTATTAATGGGACCACAAGTCGAAAAAAGTCGAATCAAAGGTACACCGCCCACAAGTACCAGAAGAAAGCACCGTTGACATATCCATGAATATTGCAACAGTTGAATCCAAGAATAGCCTTTGCGCGGCACACGAAACGAAATGCTCGCAGCGGGGCCAGAACAAGGCTTGGGTGCGTGTTACGTCATGGCCTCCGGGCTGCTGGGCACGACCAGCGCCTTTTCTGGCGCCGCCTCCACTCGGTTTATTTTTGTTAGGCTGGGGTCCACTTTCAAACTACCTTTTTAGGTCAGAAGAAAAACAGCGGAATTTGAGCGAGAAGAGAGGAGCAACCAGAAGATAAACATACCGAAAAAATACATCATAGGGTTTTTCCTAGACGATTCCGAAAGTTTTGCCGATTTCATTTCTGGTTTTTTGTCCAGTTTGACCGCTTTGTCTGGGGTGTAGTATTGTTCCCGGGAACACTTCTGGTGTCTCAAAAGGATGGGGCCTAGCTCGGTCTCGGCCACACCCACGCTCAATTTAGCACCTTCATTTGAAATTCTGGATTGCTGACGAATTTTGTTCCAGAAATACCTTGAAAAATTAAGTGACAAGAAAATTCAAAAGAGAAGACAGTATTGAAATTAGAGATGCAAGGAAGGCTATTTGAACTTCCTTGCTTAGCAGCACAGGCCTCTTGTATATCTTGTTGCTTCCATAAATATACTCTTCCTTCTGATGGCGAGTGCCTGGTTCAGAGAGGACCGGACAGGTGTCGCGGGAAATGCTGCAAAATAATCCAATAATCCCGCATTGCCCATTAAAGCTGCAAAGTGGAAGACTCACTGAGTGCTTTTTTTTCCGATTTCGGAATTTTTTCAAGTGCTTTTGATTAACTGTTAGGATTTGTGACAAAGGAAAAATATAGCTTTTGATAGATTGGGTACTGCTCCGTGGTGGAGCCGATAATTGCAAATACAAGGCTTGCTGGGCTTGTTATTGGGGCTTTGGGGTCAGTTCAGCCTACGAGAAGAGAAATCCAGATGAGAAGTTTAGATAAGAAATTCAAACGAAACATCCTGCTATAAAATATACATGCCTTTTTTGTCTAGAGCAGCTTGAGATTTGAGTCAGAGGAGATCAACTAATATTAATTAATAATGAAATGACTCCAGGAACGCTAGACCTAGAAATATCCAATCGTCTTCCCAAAACCATAATACTCTATTCAAAAAAGACAAAACTCACCGTGCCTTTTTCCGACTCCAGTGTGATGCTTATTAAGGTGTCATCATTCCACGAAACAAAACGACCATAATAGCTTTCTGTCAAAAATATCTCGCCTTCGTATCAATGCCAATAACCTTTTCCTAGCTTAGAGTGAGCCAAGGTGAACTCGCCCTAAACTGGGTACCACTTTGGAATATAGCTCCTCAAATACAAAATAGTGTTCTCCGCCTTATTGAAATGGATGCGGAACTCCAGGCGCATGTCAAATGAGACGTTTTCCAAGTCCTCAAACAGCTCGCCCCAACAATACAAGGTATTCATGAGTATCATGACTTTTTCTGCAGATCTAGCATAGTTAAGTCCACCGTGGGAGTCATGTAACACATATGCCCTGATGTTGAGTTCGATCATCTTGTAAATCAATCGACTTCCTGGTAAGTTGAGTGCACTGAAGTGCTTCAAGGACTGTGCAGATTCTGTCATGGCCTTGAAGATTCGTTTGATGAAGGAGAGTTGATTAGATAATCTTCTTGTAGTGGAGAGTTGTGCCACTTTTTTGGAGATTTCTGCGAGCTCCCCTGAGAGTTTGTCGCTTGCCAGTTCAAATTCTCCAACTTCAAAGAAGGACCCGGTTACGAACGTCTTTAATACCTCAACAAAGCTGTCCATTCTGTGCTCGATATCCTCATATTCATCGCCGAAGACATAGTCATTTTTTTCGAATCTGAGGACCATGGTCTCTTTATCTTCACGACTAATAGTTTGGTTTGACAACAATTGCTTTGCAATGAGCATAGTGCTCAGTACATAGACGTCTTCCGGGCTATCTAGCAGATGGAGCGGGATGGCTGTTTTGGGGTGGCCTTCATAAGCCGTACCCACCGGTTCCATGGCCCGGACCAAAAGCTTGAAAGAGGATGCCAAAATCCAAATGTGAGCTTTCATCATTATTAAGGGATATCTGTTTCACAAGGAAAAAACACATTTGCTTTAGGGGAAGCCCTAAGGACGACTTTTAATACTCCGAATCCTGTTCTGATTTGAGACTGAGATGACATGGAATATACCGAAGGCTGAGTCCGAAGCAAAGTGAGTAACAATAGAGAAAGGAGAAATATGCTTTTTACTTATTTATTTTACCGAAACATACACGTAAAGTTTCAGCAAGGATGTTTTAGTTTTTTAGTCGATATAGCCGGTACTCTCGTTAACGAGTAGGAATAGTTTTCTTTTTAAAATTGTCTTTATTTCGTGCTCTTTGGGCTTTTCACTGCTCACTGGTTTTTTACACAGTTGACAGAAAATGATAATTGATGGGTATTGAAACCCTACTTGAGAACAGCTCAATTTTTGAGTAGCTAACTACAAAACAAATGATTATTTTTCGGATCTACACAATAGTTTCAGTACCGCAATCACTGCGAACCAAGCCAGTGTATTTCTTGATAATGGGAAAACGCATGGGGTAAATCAATTTTGGAATAGTAGTGAGAAACGTCCTGCCGTCAATGATTACACGTTTTCAAGGGTAGATAGACTGAATTTGGGTGTATGAATACTTTTTCAATCTAGAATCATCCTGAGTTTGTTAAAACTTCCCAACGAAAAACTTTCGAAACTGGGATATTTGCATAATTGAGAGGCTACTTCCTGGATGTTAACTGGGCAGTGTAATTATTGAGGACAGGTTTTGTTTTTTTCTTGTAGAAGAACAACAAAGACTACTGAATCAAATTTCTCCTTGAGATGGGACTTATCTTTTGCAGGATACATTGTCTAGGCTTGTTGTCCCGTTCTAACTTTATCATGGATTATTGTGGTGACATCAGGGTACTATATGCCTGGAGCTTACTCGGTTCTGGTACTATTCCGAAACTATTCCAGTTTTATCTTGGTGTTATTTTTCAACTATTTTAGTTGTGTTCTGGTGGTGTTCTGGTGGTGTTCTGTTGGTATTCTGAAGCTTTTTTAGTTGTATTCCAGTGCTAATCTAATTCCAGTCTGTAAGAGTCTATTTTAGTCTATGCTAGTCTATGTTAGTCTATGCTAGTCTATGTTAGTCTATGTTAGTCTATGTTAGTCTATGTTAGTCTATGTTAGTCTATGCTAGTCAATATTAGTCTGCGTGAATTCACGATTCCTAAAATGATCTATGATAATCTATGTTGATCTATGTTGATCTGTCAGTCTATGTCAGCACATCTTAGTACGCTTTTTTCGCAGATAGGCCAATTATTCCTTCTCTTCTACTCTCTAAGCCCGTGTATCACTTGGTTCAATCTTCAATTGACTTTTCAAAGCAAAAATCACTGTCTCGATATCCTCACCAATCCCCATCCACATGAAAATTTCTTTCTAATTACGCTGAACAAGCTCGTACAAGTCGCCAAGCTTATCGGCAAAAAATGAAGGGGCCTCATCCTTGTCCAAACCCTTGACAACATCTTCAGATTCAATCCCGGTCAAGACCAACAAAGTGTCGAGACCTCCGTCTCGTCCAAACTTCATGTCAGTGTTTAGACGGTCGCCCACCATAAGCCCACGCTTACGGTTCAGCTTCAATCCTGGATTATCGGCCAAAATCGACTCCATCATTGATTGGTTGGGCTTGCCACAGATGGCGTCAGGCTGCCGCCCACTGGCTTTGCTGACGGTCTCCACTATAGATCCTGCACCAATCAAAAGCATACCCTTCAGCGGGAAGGTCAGGTCGATGTTGGTTGCTACAAACGGAATGGTTTTGTTGTCCTTTAAGAGGTACTGCATGGTGACCGAAAGCTTCAAGTAGTTGATGTTGGTGGTCAATCCAGCAACCACACACCCCACCTCGTGGTCTAAATCGGTGAGCATTTTGTGGTTCGGGTCAAAGGCAACGCCTCCTTCCACCAATGCCGGGTCCGTGCCGCCCACGGTTTTGTACCCCAACTCGTGCAACTCAGTCTCGATCCCAGACTCACCCAAAACCCACACTTTTTTATTTTTCGGAAGCTGCAAAATCTTGTCCACGTAAACTGCCGACGCATAAGATGACCCAAACACCTCCAGTTTCTGGATCCCGGAAATGCCTAGCTTTTCGAACTTGGAGAGGTAGTCCGCACGCGCCTTGGTGGAGTTGTTGGTGACAAAAAGCACCGTTTTCCCGAGCTTCTTCAAGAGCCCAAGTGTTTCCACCACTGACGGCAAAAGGTGGTCCCCGAGCCAGATGACGCCGTCACAATCGAATAAAAAATAGTCGTAGTTGTCAAAGAGACGTTGAGCCTGGGCCTTGGAGGTGATTTTTTCTGACATCGGTGGCGGTTTGGTGTTGGTTTATGGGGTGTTTAAGCACTGGGTACTGAAGTTTATGGTGCAATTTCGGCACTGTTGCGAGTGCTTATCTGCCGAGTCTGGGCCGACGGGCCAGTGTCGCGGAATGGGAACCGGGCTACGTAATAGTGTTGCGCGTTACGACACGTATTACGATTTTTTACGAAAAACGATTTGCTGAGCAGTCGGAATCACCATTGAAAATGGATTTACGATTTCTTGGGCTCTCGTTTTCACCAATCGTAATTGTAATTGGCAAAAATCGTATTACGATTTGGGATTTGTCGTATTACGATTTGGAATTTGTCGTATTGCGATTTAGAATTTGTCGTATTACGATTCTGGGAATTGTCGTAATACGATTCTGGGAATTGTCGTAATACGATTCTGGGAATTGTCGTAATACGATCCTGGGAATTGTCGTAATACGATCCTGGGAATTGTCGTAATACGATCCTGGAAATTGTCGTAATACGATCCTGGGAATTAGTATCATGTGAAACAACCAACTTGCTGGAGAACAACCTTTCTTCAAGTTGTTGATCAACAAATTAACCCATAAAGAGTATGAATGGGTAAAAGCTATAATGCGACCTAAAAATTCAAATAAAAAGTTTACAAAGATGTGTTTTGCAACCTTGGTTAACCCTGACCGATCTCCTCATGTATTACAGGATAGATTACGGGTGTATGATCGCAGATGTTAGGTGAAACTACTTTTCTTATCAAGAATATAACTAACTCAATCGCTTTTCATGATTTCGTCCGCATCTACTTGCATCAGGTCATCGATGTCATCACTGATCTCCTTAGTGATCTGTGTGCTCAACTCCGCGTCATCTTCAAATGCCTCATCACCGGATTCCACACCCAGCTCGTCGTCATCAGGCCTGATTTTCATTACCACATCTTTCACAACTGAAATCATTTTCATCGTAGCTGGGCGAAGATTGTTTCTCTTCTTTGTGAGAATATCACCAAGTATCGAGAAGAAGGACTCTGCCGGCGCCGACATTGCTGGGATGGCCAATATATCTTTTGCGAGCTGATAAAGTATTGGATACTTTTTCTTTTTACTCCGATAGTAGTCAAGGATATTTGCGTCCTCCAAACTCTCGCAGAGGTAAGCCACAGCTTCATTTTCCTCCTCCTGGACTATTTCGTCATCACTAAGATAAGAGAAGCTATCATCTCCTGCATTTACTGTGTCTGGCCCGATATTGCTTCCCGAAGTGCTCTCCATATTGCCCTCACTTTGCGGCCCCGTCTTTCCGTAAAAGTTTTTATAAAGCTTGTAGAAATCTTCGAAATCTTTTTTGATGCAGCTTATCAATTCATGCGAA